>JAECUM010093659.1:0-17087 GCA_016617855.1 Megalonaias nervosa | reverse complement strand
GGGATAGGACTGTTGTAAGGGATGGGTTTGTTGTAAGGGATGGGATTGTTTTGTAAAAACAGTACTGTTGTAAGTGGATAAAATATGCAGATAAATAGAAATGAAAATCTTAAAATGGTTGGATATGAGAGGTGTTTCAGGGAAGTTACTCTTTATGGTAGGTTATACTGTATGTGTACATGTTTGCATATTGAATGCTGAACTAAACCTTTCTGCCATCAAGTATGTATTGAAAAAAATGAAAACTTTGATTTATTTTATTTTACCAACTACACATTAAATTCTTGGCACTTCATATTGTTTATGAGCTTGTAATTTTATGCTGCAGTGTGGCTTATGCTTGCTGATTGGGTGTTTGCAACAAGTTAATGTATATTTAAATATCTCATGGCTTGAAGGTGTAGGATTATTCATTAGGCTCCATGGGGAACGTATATATTACACACAGGATGTTTGGGGGGTTTTTGAACAGAAAAAAATACAAGGATTATATAATATTTTGGGCTTCATACATTGAACATATATATTGTGAAATAATTTATAACTGGACCAAACTAGTTTTTGCAGTGAGTTGATGTTTTCTTCTTTTATCAGTCAGCTTGCAGGCAAATAGATAACTTGGACAAGAACTTTTTTCTGTTCATAATTAAAAATTCAGCAATAGTAAAACTTTGAGTGAAACTGACATTTCATTTGTAGCCGGTATTTAAAGTAAGTTTCATTGTCTGGATGACTGGTAGTTTCTAAATGAAAGAATGCAAGGAAACTCATCGGGTCTGTTTGCTGTTGTCTCACCTATGGGTCTCTATACGTATCGCTTTTCCAATGATGTTGTTGGCATGGATGTCATTGTTAAGGTTTTGCATGCAGTTTCTTTTACATTGATGTATGTACAGTCACGAAACTTGCTGAGTGAAATCCTTATATTGGGTACTGCATTTTTAGCTTCATTAACAGATTTGCCAGATAAAGCATAGCTAATGTGTTTTACAAATTTATGCCATACATACATTGTTATTATGATCATTCTTGAATGTAAATTGTTAGGTAAGAAGCTTGAAGAAACAAGACTTTAAATGAATCATTGAAATTAAGATGTAACTATTATTAGAATCTTGATTTTTAATTGATATTATGTATTTAATTAAGATGCAACTGTGCTAGAATCTTGATTCTTATTGATAGAGGAAAAACTAAATATGCAATGTCAAAAATGTTTTATGAAAAGCAATTGTAAAATTGTAACCTAGTGTGCACACTTGTTCCATTGCTGTAAATATTATTAATGTTATGAGCATACTGTAAATATATCACATCTAGGTTCAAATGTATCATTTGGGTTTGCTGTAATCTTGGGAAAGTGCTAAATACTATATAGTAGTTATTTTGTGGTTGAGAAAGTTTAGAAATTTAGGGGGTCTCAGATATTGTGAAAATAAATTCTGTAAAAATATATAAATTTTAAAAAAATAATGTGGACAAATTTTTTTATAATTCCATAGAATTTTAGGGGGAAAATGAAATGAAACAAATCCTATTTTGGTGAGTAAGAATACTTTGATATTCTCTGCTTGCGGTGTGCAGCAAAAACATATTGAGTGTAAATGTTTCTTTGAAACTGTTACTGTAACACTATTTAAATAAGTTAATCAAGTTATTTCATTATCGTTAAGCAGATTTCATTAATTGCTGTTGCTAACAATTTCAGATGAAAAGTTCACAGGACTGCAGCTTCACTAGCATTATGGAAGGCAATGAAGAACTGTTTATGAGATGCTACTTGAGCAGCATTGTGAACACAGTAGTCAGTCAAGTTCACAAAAGACTCAAGTAGCATTGTGAACACAGTAGTCAGTCAAGTTCACAAAAGACTCAAGCAGCATTGTGAACACAGTAGTCAGTCAAGTTCACAAAAGACTCAAGCAGCATTGTGAACACAGTAGTCAGTCAAGTTCACAAAAGACTCAAGTAGCATTGTGAACATAGTCAAGTTCACAAAAGACTCGAGTAGCATTGTGAACACAGTAGTCAAGTTCACAAAAGACTCAAGTAGCATTGTGAACACAGTAGTCAGTCAAGTTCACAAAAGACTCGAGTAGCATTGTGAACACAGTAGTCAGTCAAGTTCACAGAAGACTCAAGTAACATTATGAACACAGTAGTCAGTCAAGTTCACAAAAGACTCGAGTAGCAATTGTGAACACATTGTTAGTTGAGCTTACAAAATACTTGAGTAGCATTTATGAACACATAATAGTCACTTGAGTTTACAAAAGACTTGAGTTGCAATTGTGAACACAGTAGTCATTTGAACTAACAAAAGACTTGAGTAACAGTTATGAACATGGAGTCTTGAGTAGCAAATGTGAACGTATGGTAGTCATTTGAGCTCAGAAAGACTTGAGTAGCAATTTTGAATACATTGTCAGTTAAGCTTACAAAAGAATTGAGTTGCAATTGTGCACACAGTAGTCAATCAAGCTCACAAAAGACTAAAGTTGCAAATGTGTACATATAGTCAGTTGAGCTTACAAGACTTGAGTAGCAATCATGAACATATGGTAGTCATTCAAACTCTGAAAAACTTGAGTAGCAATTGTGAACACATGGTTGTCAGTTGAGCATACAAAAGACATGAGTAGCAGTTGTGAACTTGGAGTAGTCAGTTGAGCTCACAAGACTTGAGTAGCAATCATGAACATATGGTAGTCATTTGAGCTCTGAAAAACCTGAGTAGCAATTGTGAACACATGGTTGTCAGTTGAGCTAACAAAAGACTTGAGAAGCTATTTTGAAATTGGTTCAGTGAGATCACAAAAAGGGGTTACAATTGTGAACACATTGTAGTCAGTGAAACTCACAGAAAGAAACAGAATGGCTTGCATTATTTTTAGTTTGATCTCATCTAACAGCTCAGTTTAATTTAATGTGTTTTGTTTCTAATTGAAAATATTTGCTTGCCAATAAATGACATAATCTGATTGCATAGTTTATTCTTCTTTATTTTCCCCACTAAATGCTTAATTAACTATTTTGACCTAATTGTTGTTTAGTAAAATGTAATTTATGGTATGCTAAAAAGACATTTTTGAATGCAGGTTGTTGCCATTAAAATTAAAACCTCCCAATTCTGCAATCACTAAAATTAAGCTTGCCAAAATGTAAGATACTGCTTTTTGACCAGATTGCTAAATTTTATGTCCAAAAGATAGTCATCTATGTGGTAAGTAATATATTGTAAATCCCATTAAACTGATTTCATGATGAACTGCTGTTTATTTCAAATGTATCTATATGACACAAATGCCCTCCCACCCCTTGTTTTACAATGTATGAATTCCATGACCTAAATCGTAAAATGTAGCCACATGCGATGGATAGACAGATGGATGGAATGACAGTTTATGAATAAAGGTTTCAATATGGATATGCCCATTCCATTCATAGTGAGGCATACTAGATAATTTTAAATATAGTCATGCAGAAAGAATGGAGATAAAATTAATTGATATTAAATAGAAAGATGTGAATTGTGTAATTGATGTTCCTCAGATTTTCTTTTCCTTTGTCCTTATAACTTATTGGCCCTGTTTCAGAAGAAAGTCTGACATTTGGAATATGTTGGATCATTTTTCAGCTTTAATAATTCTAAACAAGTCAGTTAATAGTTCCATTGTTTATGTAGCTTTAATAATTCCAAACAAGTCAATTAATAGTTCCACTGTTTATAGTAAGTCCTGATGACGGCATTGCATAGAAAACATTTTATTAATTATACAAACATTGTATAATTTTACATACTTATTGCTTTAATAAAGAAAAAGCTAACTTAATTGCTTTTGGAGCTCAATATAATCTAAATTGCATTTCTCTTTCTTTTTCTCTTTCTCTCTGCATACGTATTTCCATCACTTTTTCCATTTGCATTTCCATTTGTCTCTTTCCTCTTTCTGCAGCTGTAACTCTCTGCAGCAGCATTTGTTTCTTCTTTCTATTTCTGAAGCTGATGCCTTCTCAACTCTATTTCCATCTGGTGTTTTAACTTTCAATTCTATTGCTTTCATTTCAATTCTGTTGCTTTCATTTCAATTCTATTGCTTTCATTTCAATTCTATTACTTTCATTTCAATTCTATTGCTTTAATTTCAATTCTATTGCTTTCATTTCAATTCTATTACGTTCATTTCAATTCTATTGCTTTCATTTCAATTCTATTGCTTTCATTTCAATTCTGTTGATTTCATTTCAAAGCCAGATATAGACTTACTAATCAAACCCCAATGACTTTTATCCAAAAGATTCTTTTCCACTATACATTGGACCAAAATATTTTTTATTTCTTGCTTCATTAAAGAAGCCTTTACTTCAGAAAGATCATATTGTCAGTCAAATTAAAGTAATTTGTC
The DNA here is from genome assembly GCA_016617855.1 of Megalonaias nervosa. Taxonomy (NCBI): domain Eukaryota; kingdom Metazoa; phylum Mollusca; class Bivalvia; order Unionida; family Unionidae; genus Megalonaias; species Megalonaias nervosa. The sequence goes on along the minus strand of JAECUM010093659.1, from coordinate 12,681 downwards.
CTTTTTCAAGGTCTCTAACCCTTCCAGACGTATAGAGTATTCCAAATGAATTCCAGTGGTGCTCTGAGTGAATTTAAATTTTGAATGTTCTGATGTGCCAATAGTTAGGAATAGTGTCAATGTGCATACAGCCTTGATGTATCACAATGATATAATTCTAAAATGTCCTTGAATGAGTTTACATTAAACACAATCCCAGAAAATTAATTTAGTCAAAAAGTTCATAAGCACTTTGTAATTTCAGAGTCAAATTTAAATAAATAAATCATTCCAAATTAAAACTGAAACACAAATAAAATTTATTCATCCAAAGACTGATGTTTAGATAGGAATGAGTAGTTCTAATATGATCAACCTTAATATAAAAAAAACCCTAGGACACCATCTGAGGACCAGGATGAGGGTCACCTTAACAGAAATTTCCATCAAACAGTACGTTAAATTCGTTTCTGGAACATTCTAAGGTCAGGATTGAGGCTTTTGTCTAGAACTCAAACCTAGTAAACATGTTTACCTCCAGATTATAATAATATATAATCAACAATATTAGCTTTGTAATATATTGTTTATAAAAGAAAGTCATTCCTCGGGTTGGCCCAACTTCTACCCTCAACTATGGATAAAGGTTGATCACACAATACAAATTAAATATACATAACATATAATCATGGACAAAAAGGCAATACTCAATACTAATATACATAACAAATAATCATGGACAAAAGCCAACACAATGCAAATACATAACATATAATCATGGACAAAAGCCAACACAATACAAATTAAATAAACAACATATAATCATGGACAATAGCCAACACAATACAAATTAAATAAACATAATCATGGACAAAAGCCAATACACAATACAAATTAAATAAATATAACATATAATCATGGACAAAAGCCAATACACAATAAAAATTAAAATATACATAACATATAATCATGGACAAAAGCCAATACACAATGCAAATTAAATAAACATGACATGTAATCATGGACAAAAGCCAATACACAATACAAATTAAATATACATAGCATATAATCATGGAAAAAAGCTAATACACAATATAAATTAAATGTACATAACAAACGGGCAATGGTGGCGACCTGGCTATTGGTCATTGGTAAATAGAAATGAATGTCCTCAGTAAAGTTGTTCAAAAAGGTAGAGCTGTAAATAGGTACAAAAAGGTAGAGTAGAGCTGTAAATAGGTACAAGACCATAATGGTACAAACATGAAATATACATTCTTTACTCTCTATTTCGGGACACACTAAGTTTTTGGACACCTTTGATATTTTCTCTGAACAATTTTGTCATGAACCCTAAGTTTTGAAAATCGATTGAATCCTTCCTATGTATATCATGTTGTGACTCATTACACTGGTTAGTTCCTCATTAAGATGCATTGCTGATGCAGTCTGAATCATAAAATGTCTTATTCAAGAAATACATTGAATTTCATGGTTTATGAAATTTGCATAACATTATTTTACCTTTACATGCATCTACCATTCAGAATAATTAAATCCCCTGTAATCGGTCAGCTTAATATAGTACTTCTGCATTTAGGTAAATAATGTTGGACATATATACGTCTCCAGAAGGTGTTTCTACAATTATCAAGAGCAAGAGAGAGAGAGAGAGTTTTGGGCTAAGATTAATGTTCACCCTGCCAACTGTTTCACATGTCAATGTGAATGTTTGATTTTGTAATACTAACACATGGCAATGATACTCTCACCTCGTGTTCACGCAGCATGCTGCTTTCTCATTGGTCCATCACAGCACAGTCGCTGATCAACTGTTTGCTCTGTATGTAAATATTGGCTCCCATTCACGTGGGCCATGCTCAGGATTATAATTAAAGAAATGTGATTTTAAAAAAGTGATTTTTCTGCAATTTATTTTGCATAAAGGCTTCATTTGTCACTTGTAGTTTTTTATATGAAGACTGCATTAGTTTTCGACAGATTCTCTTCAATCTACCAATTAAGATGAAACAAGTTAATCTTATAAACACTAAAATGATGAATGCACTCCATTTCTGACAACCTAAACTCCACTGCTGTTTCTATTCAAGTTTGGAAACAATAACTTGGACATATAAACAATGAGATGACTCCAGTTCTAACAGTATGAACTGCACTGACAAAATGCTGTTTCTATATAAGTATATTCTAGTTTGGAATCAACATTTACATAAAAGATTTCAAGAGCACGTGATACATGCACTACAAAGGTTTTGATTTCATTGTATCTACATTGCAACACATATGTTAATTGGTCACCTCCAGAAAGTATTGTTTGGAATTATTGTCTTTGTAAGTCTAAGTATTGCAACATTGAAAAAGATAATTTGGTGTGTATTTGTTTTGAGGAGGGCAATCTAAAAACATAGGGAAATATGGTTGGGTTATTCCAGCTAATTTTTGTTGTTTAATAAATATGTATGCCTTTTTTCTATTAGTATCCTTTATATATTAAAGATTATTCAGTGATTCCTTACAAAATTGGCTTTTCAAAATAACCATACAAGTGGAGTTTATTATAAGGGAGTTCATGTTATAATGGGGTATGCCATATGCAAGGTTGAGTGATAATGAATGTTATATGCAATGCTGTGTGATAATTACTATGTCATCTGCACGGCTGTGTGATAATCACCATGTTATATGCAATGCTGTGTGATAATGACTCTTGCATGCAAGGCTGTGTGATAATGACTATGTTATATGCAAAGCTGTGTGTTAATGGATATTTATATGCATTGCTGTGTGATAATGAATATTTATATGCATAGTGGTGTGATAATGGATATTTATATGCATGGCTGTGTGATAATAGATATTTATATGCATAGTGGTGTGATAATGGATATTTATATGCATGGCTGTGTGATAATGGATATTTATATGCATAGCTGTGCGATAATGAATATTTATTTGCATGGTTGTGTGATAATGGATATTTGTATGCATGATTGTGTGATAATGAATATTTATATGCATGACTGTGTGATAATGTGTCACGTTTGCTACACCCCATCTATAAAGTCATGTATAAGCTATAATATTACTGCGGCCATGTGTGTGATGTCTAAAGGTTTCCGCGGGCAAGTGTTAATCTCTTACGCAAGGTTACATGACCGGCCGGAGACCCGGAATCATGAATCAGCAAAGGTGATAGATAACATCATTTAAGAAAGGCTTGTAGTTATCACACCTAGGTGTTAAAGATTAGTCCCAAGATCAAAAGGAAGTCAACGTGGTGAATGGGGCGTATTCTCTTCCGTCCCCACGTTGACAGACAGTAGGGGGAGGGGGGCATCGTCCGCTAAGTTTGATGGGATCGGTTCACAGCGATATCCGATCGGAATTGAGATAAAGGTCGTGATTACAATTTGACGTAAATGTTACCTTTTCAACTGTAAATTAAAAGTTAGCATTCACCTGGGAAGGTTGCTGTGCAATAGGGTTACTCCGAGAGAGCCACTCATAATTTTGCGGCAAAACTTAGAGGTAGATTCTAAGGAAAGACAAAAGCTTCGAAAAGGTCAGTAAGTTAATATTACGGCATCATTATTGTAATTATTTGTAGTATGTATACTTAATTACTAGGATCATTTAGTATGAAGAATTACCTTTGTAGTGTTTCATTTACATGTGTATTTGGGAAATGGGCTTGAGCATACATAGAGATTTGTTAGATGTGAGGCGGAATTATGTAGATTGTTAGCTTGTTGTCAGAATTAATTTTGTAATTCGCTATTAGGTTACTTCGTAGTAAACTAGTGCATTTATTAATGCATTATGTTAGAATTTATGCATGCTTGAATTGTGAGTTTGGAAAATGGTTGAAGTATGTAAGATTAGTTAATATGGACATATGCATATATCAGAGCATGGATATTTGAATATTTGTGTACTTTGTGTGAGTGTAAGGTAAAGGAATGCGTCTGATTATTATGATATTGTTTAGTATAACGGGATTAGGAATATATGTATATTGATGTGACGAAACTTACTGATGTATGTATGAGAAGTAATTGATACCGTGCTTTTTATTATGACGTTTGTTTAACCATTCAAGAACGTATGGGTATCTCGATGTGAATGAATGCGTGACCGAAAAAATTTAATAGCCGTTATCTGATGATAGGCTGTGTGTAGTGTTTGATGAGAGGGCTAAGGAAAAATATTGTACCATCTTTGTGATTTCACAGGATGCTTTGTAGGGGACAGAGAACTTCTGGTTCAATTGAGTCCCGAGTCTCCAAGAGGTGGAGACAGAATTGAGACTAGCCGAACAGTCGAAGTCGACAGAAGTCTAGTTGGTGGATAGAAGGTGGAGGAGGAAGAAAAGAAGTCTGGAGGAGAAAGTGGAAGAGGAGGAGAAGGAGTATAGAGAAGTCGAGGAGGAGGAGAAGGAATTTGGAGAAAGTCGGGGAGGAAGAGAAGAAGGAATTGGGAGAAATAGGAGAGAGAAGAATACCACAGATGAGTAGAATACAAGGACAGGTGGAAATCAATCTCACACTACTAATCAAGTGATGCAATAGGCTATTAAAGAGTCGAGCGGAAGGAGTGTAATTGGAAATTTGAAGCATTTGATTACTGAATTGTTATTAATTGTTATTCGTTGAATTTCAACCTTTTGTATATTTAACCATTTAACCGTCAGCATCGCTGACTGGGGACTCAGAACTTTACATTTATCATTCACTAATTTTTAACTTCCAACCAAAGTCGAGCCTGGGTGGGACTTCTACAGTAGTTTAAATAAAATATTGGGAGCACCCCGCCCCAACTATAACAAACCCCATATAATGGATATTTATATGCATAGTGATGTGATAATGAATATCTATATGCATAGTTATGTGATAATGGATATTTATATGCATAGTTGTGTGATAATGGATAATCAGCAGAGAGGGTGAACAGACCATTTTACTGGAGACCTTATTTAGGAAAACTAAAGGTTCCTACAAAAATGAAAAATAAGGTCAATAACCTTAATCCGAATCCATTAACCGAGCACATTTCGTTGTTGCGGCCGCAATTATTGCCGTGACAGCGTCACGGAGACCGCGTTGACGAAATCTTGTGGGTTAGTTCGTTTTTGTTAGGCTACTCGTTGTTTGACGTGTATTTTCCAAATTTTTATGCGACTCGTTTACGTCTAGGTCACGTACGCGTGGTCTCACCCTCCCTGCTGCTGTAACTAATGAAATATTTAATCAAGTCCGTTACGATATCTCGACCTAGGATCATGTAAATTTATTGTTATAAAACAAAACGGGGTAGCTTGTGCTTTTGAAAAAAAGTTTTTGAACTTAATCATATCCATGTCCCCTGAACACCAAGTATAATAAATATTTTGCAGCGTATGGTTATCAACTCCGTTAAACACAACTAAAATATTGCAGTTGTCTCTGATTACTTGAGGTATTTGCGTATATCTTTGAGTAACATAAATCACGTCTGTGTTTTTATGTCTACCTCAAGAAAATATCCGAGCTGGATTTGATTGATTGTCCAGCATAATATCATCATACACTACTAAATTATTAATAAGTCCATCAAGGTCATCTACAGATGGCGCTTCATCAATACTGGTAATAAAATCAATAATATCATTACGGTCTTTATCCCCTTGATTTGTCAAGGACTTTGCATTTTCATTAAATTCTTTAAGTACTTCATAGCATCGTTGATCATCTACAGATGGTGCCACTAAATATAACTTATCCCACTTGAGCCATCTCATTATCAGATTAAGCAATAATTGAGTCTTACCACTTCCAGATGGCCCAATTATTATCATCCTGATAGAATTCGGTAGCGCTGGGTGATGTTTGAATAGCTCTTGTTTTCGTGTCACTGAGAAGTCAATTGTATCCATAATAATAGATAATATGAATCTATACTGCGTTCGATGCAAGGCATGCACCTCCACCGTTGGTAGGACCAGTGGATTAACAACAATAACAAAAAATACAAAACGCGCACTGACATTCAAGTGTGAAAATTGCGGTACAAACAAATACAGATTTATCTCCCGTGATAAAATCACGGACAAGTCTACGAAAACAGGTGGTGATATCGCTACTTCGTTGGGAAAATTACCAGGGGATCCGTGGGCGAAGTATCCCGGAGAAAAACAGTTACCAAGATACAATTATTGTGGTCCTGGAACTCGACTTGATATCCAAATTGACGAACGAGATCAACCAAGACCAGGAGAGTATCCAATAAATAAGATTGATCAAGCGTGTCATGTTCATGATGTTGCGTATAAAAACAAAGATTTACAACAACGGCATCTCGCAGATGTGAAGTTGATTCATGCGTTAAATTCTATACCTGATAAATCTCTCAGAGAAATATTTGCTAGTTTTCTAGTAAAATCTGCTATGAAGGGTAAACTAATGCTAGGGGCTGGTAATTAATTATATAACTATTATAATGGAATCTGTTTATTATAGCCCAAGAGGATATTGGAGAGGCAGAGCAGCGATTAGTAAACTTGCTAAAGCAGCAAATGTCTCACGTGCTGTTGCTGCAGCGTGGTTAGCACGACAGGCAATATGGCAAATCTATCTACGTCCACCTAAAAAAATTAAGTATGCACATTTTGATGTCAGTACTCCCAATGAGGTTCATCAAGTAGATATTTTGTTTTTACCACACGATACTATTAAAACACGTGGACGTCAATCACGCACATACAAATACACGTTAACTGTCGTTGACGTTGCAAGTAGATATAAAGAAGCAGAACCATTATCAACTAAAACAGCATCTGAAGTTGCATCTGCGTTTGAACGAATTTATCAACGAGGACCTTTGCGATGGCCACAGTTGCTACAAGTTGATCCTGGCAAAAGAATTTCTTGGTACAGTATCATCTTTGATGAAAAATCAGACGAGGACACACCGCAATTCATCGTGATCAGGCAATAGTTTAACGATTTAATCGAACACTCGCTGAGTGGTTATTTGGATATCAGTATGCGCAGGAAATAATTCAAAATGACGAGATCTCGTGAATGGGTTGCAAGATTACCAAGTGTGATAGCTGCGTTAAATAATGAAATTACTCGTTCAATTTCTATGAAACCAATTAATGCGATTACAAAGAAACATATACCACCTGACTACGTCAGGCAACGACATGACTCTCTCTCTCTCTCTCTCTCTCTCTCTCTCTCTCTCTCTCTCTCTCAAACAGTATTGGGTAATGTGACTGTAAGATATTTATATGAACCTGGTGAACTTGAAGGGGGTAAAATAAGAGCAACTGATCCTATCTGAAGCGTGACTACACATACAATTTCTAGCGTGGTTAGATCCACTGGTAGACCTGCAATCTACAGACTAGATTCAAATGCTCCTCAGCGTGGATTTGTACGTGAACCATTACAAGTAATTCCTGAAGACACACAATTACCACCGCGTTCACTTTTGTAAACTGGCACCAGGGCGTCCAGCGCCCCGACGTCGATTACATTCAAGACAAGTGAGCATCACATTTTCGCGTGTGTGACCAATACTACTATTAATTCTGTCTACGGTGAACTGTCTTGGATTATTATTCAAATATTCCCATAGTATATTACAGTTACAACCTGCACAATGATTATTCTGTCGTTGTTTTAGTGTTATAATAAATTCAGCGTCGATATCAAAGTCATGATTATTCTTTTTTGTCACATTGCTTATAACCAGATAGTTTTTTTCTTATTACGCCATTGCTAGGAGTTTGATTATTATTTTCTGTAAAATTCATAATAACCATGTGCAGTTGAGATATTCTTCTAACTCGAGACACTGCAAGATAAACTAAATTTGACCATTCGTTTCTATCATCGACATTCATAATATTTGTATCAGTAATAGTTAGCCCTTATGACGAATGAATCGTTATAGCATATCCTAAAGTCCACGGAGTTTTGTCCATGCTCAACGCATCAACAACAACCAAAACAATATCATTTAATACAAGATTTTGTTTTTCATTTGTTCCTGGAATCTCAACATCCTGTCGTCGAGTATCTGCTGGGCGATAACACAATGGTACAGGTACATTTTACAATTTTTCTTTATGTGACAGAAATAATTTCTCTTGCAATTCATCACGAACTCTCTTTCTACTTGCAACTATTAAATCATTTGGTCTCCATAAATTCAAAAAATCATTCACAGGAGTTTCCGGAATTATTTCACGCATTATATCACATGGTATTTTATGTGGCTGTAGTCTGATTAATCTTTTAAATTCTTTCAGGGTATATCATCAATAGCTCTATGATCATCAGTTATCTCCTCATAATAATCCACAAACGTTTTTAACCACTCGTGCGGAGACTGCCCAACAAAAGGTTGCGGTTGACCATGATCGCCGCACATTATCACAGCAGTATTTTTGTCAGTAACCAATCAAGAAATATTTTTAATGTTTCCAGCGACACCGTACAAATTTCATCCCAGACGATAATCCGGGGTATATATTTTTCCCCCATTCGCTCAGGTGTCCTCGTATCTCCGCACCATCTGAAGAAACCATGATACGTGCATGATTTTACTCCTCGTTCATTTATTTCTCTGGCTAGTCTGTGTGTAGGTGTTAGCACAATCATATCAGCGCAGTACGAAGTACCGTGCCGAAATAATTCAATGGCACGTGTTGTTTTTCCAGAACCTCCAGGCCGATTGAGATAAACGGTTTTATGTCTGGTCACAGGATCAAACACAGATGGTGCTGATGATTTTAATATTTGATTGTCATTGCTGTAATATATTTCCCTGATTTCATCGTCTGCAAATTCGGAATAGTCAAGTACATTTTCCTGTTTTATTCTCCATGATCCCCATTCTTCATTACCGAGTAGCGGTATTAGCAAATCTGTATACGCTTTATTTATATAAAATGAATCCGTGGCAACTCTGACCGCGTAACGAGGGAATCTGTTTATCATCGATAATAAATTTATCGAAACGTAAGCGAGCATAGAAGATCTTAAATGAGTAAAATTGCGGTGACTCACCATCAGTATAGCTCACGATTGTATCTAATTTAGACCCGTCTGATAAATAAGCATTACTCCGACTCACAAATGTGTTTTTTCCCGTTGCATCAGCAATTATAAAATCGAGTTCAGCATCATCCATAATTAATCTTGTACACATTCGTTTATGATCATATGATCCTCCTTGAGTAAATTACCAATTATTTTCCTACCAAGATCTTTTGCAATTTTATTTTCATAATCATATCATGATTTTCATCACCTGACTTTGTCAAGGAATATTTCTTTTGCTGTGGTAACAAAACTTATTTCTGCGGACGATACGATATAATGGCTTCATTTCCTCTCAACAACACTAAAATTTCAGTATCAAGCATATATCGTAATAGTACTATTGGAGCCCAATATTTTTCTGAGAAATGTCTTCCAAACCAAACATAAATAATCGGATGCAGATTTTCCGCAAACTCAAATGACTCTATACAGGCGAATCCAGTTAAGTCAAAATTTGGTAAGAGTCCGTTTATCGCAACTCTGGTCATCTCGTGTGTGGGATGTCCAATTCTTTTAAAGTATTCAGAACATTCTCCGTATCCAACAAAACTTCCAGGATAACACGCTACCATATCAACCGATATAATATCTTTATAATCGTATTTAGTATTCCATAATCTACCGTGTCTATATTCGATATAACTGTGCTGGATATCTTCAAGAAATTCCAATCGTGTTGGTTTCCATGAATTTTTCTCCTTAGCAGCGTGGGCAGCAACCGATGGAACGGTGAAACAATTACTTAGTAATTGTTCAACCTTGACATCGTCAGGGGTATATTTCCGAGCAATATTTTTCATTTCTTCGTGGAGTGATTCTGCAAGATAAATGTCACTGATCGTAGTTTACAGATTCTGAACTTCGAAATAACCTCACGGACACAGGGTCACTCTTACTAATATCGTTGATAGCGTCGAATATATAATCGCTGTAAAATTTAACTGTTCTATCTCGTAGAAATAGTGTTACCGCGGACGTCCATGCGTGTGCGTTATGATCAATGATCGTTATTGGAGCTCCTCTTGATGTATATTTCGACGCATACAAAATCTCTCCGGTTAGTGTCTTCACTGTTATTGGGAATTTTAATTTCTTTTCTAGTTTACCAACGTCGCTGATAGATGCTCCGGTATCTTTAACTTTTTCTGCCCAATTCTTTATTTTTTTACGTCTTAGATCTGTTAAACTGTTTCCGCGTATTGCTTTTGAGAAATGTTCTATAACTCGCTCAGCTACGCAATTTAGCCTTGACCCTGTCAAGGAAAATTTCATTGGTTTGAGATTATTAACGCTAGGTTTATCATTTAGCGGATATATCGCATAAACAACTGCAGTTACAGGATATACTCGTTCATAATACGGTTTATCAATACCAGTCAATGTTCCTGGTTTGGATTTTTATTTAATACAACAGTATTATTTCCAGCATGAAGTCGTACAGTGTCACGTTTATCACGGATAATCCAAGTGTTGGCATCTGTCTGCACAATATATTTTACCAGAATAATATATCGCTGATTGTCGAGATAGTTGATAATATTTCTTCCTCGTTTGTCATTCATTCTAGTATCAGCAATACCTTTGGTATCATTCATGATTTTGAATGTTGACCAAGTATGAGCTGCACCATCGTTGCGAAATTCTTTCTTGGCTTCACGGATACGATCAGTTATATCCCTATTTATCAAAGCTAGATGTTGCATCGAAAAACTAAATTTAGATTTTGGTAGTTTGCCAAGATCGAATCTTGCTCTAGAAGGTTCAATTACGGATAATCTCTCAAATTCCTCCATGCTATAATTAAGGCAAATATATGTTTAATTAAACTTTAATTATATATATATATATATATATATATATATATATATATATATATATATATATATATATATATATATATATATATATATATATATATATATATATATATAATGATACAAGCAAAGAACAAATGCAAGAGGTTAATGATAGGATTTTCTCTTCCTTGTAATAAATCATCCGTAAATAAATTCTTTGGTATCCACATGCGAAGCTTTTGCAGAGGGAGTCTGGGACCGAAACCGTGTTTACGTTGTGGTGTTGGGGTCAGAGGAGAAACCCAGTTGTGCATACAGTGTGGTGGTAAAAGATATAGAGAGTTGAAACGATATTATGATAAGAAATTTAATAATGAAGACTATCTGGCCAGATTTTCAAAATAATCATTTAGACAAATAATATTGCTATATAAATAGAGCAAAATGAATTTGTGAAACATCCAATACTTAAAAATTATGAAGCGTCTCTTGATGGTGTCATCAGAAACTGTAGATTAAAAAAACCAGTTGGAAAAGCTGATAATGCTGGTTATCTCAGATTTAGTGCTGAAAAAGAAAGATATCATTCACATAGGTTCGTATTTGAATGTTTTCATGGGGTCATTGAAGACGGACTTGTTATCAATCATATTAACAGCAATGAAATCATTAATTCTTTAGGAAATTTACAAATTGTTACACAGAGTCAGAATACTGCATGTGGAAATACTGGGAGATGTAAAATGTTTGGAAAGAGAACTATTAAATCTACAAATGTAGAGACTGGTGAAGAGAGAATTTTTGATTCTGTAAACGCAGCTGGTAAATATTTTGACATTTGCCGTGCTTCAATACAACGTGTTGCACAAAAAATAACCAAATCAGCATTTTCGAAGAAATTCGAACAAAAGATCAAATTTCGGTATGCACAATGAAGGGAGATAAATCTGTCCCAGTAACATTGTCCTCGATGATAGAGTAAGTGCGCAGTTGTCTCTGCTGTATTGCGTACATGACCACACATTTGAATTCAGCAATATATATCTAATCCCTCAAATACTGAAGTCTGAGAAATCTGCGCATTTCACATGATCAAGCACAAAAGTCTGAATTCCGTGATGATCTCACGGTGATAAAATCACAACGAAACGCGCTACAGTAGATTTTTCAGATTTTACATAAGCCGTGTGTGCGATATAGTCATTATCGATTTTTTTTTTTGTTTAGACTGTAGCATGCGGATAGAACTGGAATGATATCGATCCATGCATTATTGCTAGATTGTTCTGCCTTGATGAAATCAATGGTTGATAATACAGTATTTTCAACCAGGTAAGAAATGGCTAAAATGTGTAAAATTGCAGATTTTCGTGATTTATTTTATATTTTATTCAGAATCTGTTTATCACAGAATCTAGTAGTATATACTTATCACCCTTGACTCGGTCAAGGGGAATTTCCTGCTAGGTAACTGTATAATTATTTTTGAAACATATACTTATAACCGAAGCTCATAGTGTAGTGGTTAGCGCGTCTGGCTCTCATACTAGAGGTCTTGAGTTCGAAACCCATGACTGACATTGTCGATGGAGACGATTAATTTCCCATTTTTCTTAATAATTAGGGGTGCCAGCCCCAAGAGATTTCATGTACCCCTCGCCACGTCAAACAACGTGGTGAGTGCCGTTTTGCACTTACCCCGGGGTTTGATTTGGGGGTGGGGGGTTTACATGAAATCGATATGCCTAGACAGCCCTCTGAATTTCTAATATTTCGTTTCGCACATTAGG
>JAECUM010093658.1:0-84665 GCA_016617855.1 Megalonaias nervosa | reverse complement strand
TATATATATATATATATATATTTAATATAAAAAAATATTAGCTCCCATGACTTTTTTTTTTGTTTTGTCAGGGAGCTGTTTTGTTTGTGATATATGGTTTTATGAAATATATACAGATGGTTTATGATTTTGATTTTGAACTGCACAAACATAAACTTATCCTAATGATTGTATGGTTATGAAATATATACAGATGGTTTATGATTTTGATTTTGGACTGCACAAACATAAACTTATCCTAATGATTGTATGGTTATGAAATATATACAGATGGCTTATGATTTTGGACTGCACAAACATAAACTTATCCTAATGATTGTATGAACATGAATATATACAAATGGTGATGACGGGGGAATCTTGTCTACGTCCAACAGATTTTTTACACTCTCCCCCCATACAAAACCCCGGGAGTGTAAAACGTACACCCCTCAAGGGTGTATGATAGGAGAGTGTATTTTGTCTGTTGTGGATATCGAGGAAATTCTCCGGGTTCCCCCAATTAAATAAGCATCAGTCGCAAATGCAAGATAATATCTTTAGCATTTTTGGAGACTCGAACACGCGAGAGTCTGTAGAGCTTCGATCTACGTCAAACAGTCTTACCATTTCGGCCATCGTTCTCTTATCAATAATATAGTTAAATTTAAGTATATATATAATATTTACGCTGTCTCACAGAACTTGTATTACTAATAGAATGTAGAATTGTACTTCAGTTTTTCAAAATTCATAAAATAATTTACACGCATAAAGTTATATTTCGTTAATGTAACAGACAGACGGACTAATATACGCTATACACGTACATATAACTGGGTTTGTACAGGTAACGTAGTAAGGGAAATAATCGTTCAATTTACTGCAGAGAGATAGCCGAGTTATCTCGCTTTATTATATATACAATTGCTTTAATCATAGAAAATTGATTATGTATTTACTCATCAGATTATATCCCCTGATTAAATAATCAGACGTTCTATGAGCGTACATATAGGTTTATATTAAGAGATTCGTTCCTCGTGTCCAGAATTCTATTATTTTGGTCTGTAAGTTTGAAATTTATTCTTGTCAGAAATGGATTATGAACTCGCAGGTAAACGGGATTAATTGGTTCTGTCACAATTAACGAGCCTGGTGGGACAATCGGGCTAAAACTGAATAATATGTACCCTTGCTCCGCAGTGCCACTGCGGTGGCTAGATTTAGAAAGATCTACCTGATAGCTACCTTCAATAACATCACATACCAGATTGACCGCAATTGTTGTTGTTATGTTCACAATGCCTGGTGATATATGTCTACCGGCACCAAAGGGATTGTTATTGTGTTTTAATATAACCGGTGGTGGGGCTATTTTTATCCATGAATCACACATCGTTTTAAAATGTTCATCAATAAGATCATTAACTGATTTCTTTAACTCGGACGAGTTAAATCCGGGAATGATGAATGTTGGTAGCTGTTCTTGCGTAATTCCGAAATGTTTAAGAAATATTGTTGTAAATAAACGATTGAATGCGACACGCTGAACTGGATCGTCTTCATTAACTATATAAACATCAATAAAACCTGTGTTTGGCTTTAATAATCTTTTCTCTCTGTTAATAAAAACATCATTCATAAACTCTAGGTCTGAAGCAACTTGATTCAAATGCTGTATCGTTTCAATTATCTGATTTTTTAAATCACCGTTGTAAAAAACATTAATACTTGAAAATAAATTTTGTAGATTATTAAATACACGCTGATGCTCAGATTTAATTGTATTAGCATATGAATTTATTAAATCAATATCAAGTGTTCTTATCGAACCTTTCTTGCCATCAATTATTTTTGTGAAATAGTCTTCTATTCTATCTATGTAGTGTGTAACTCTATCACTACCAGAATATCGTTTCCATGGATAAGCATCTTCTACTTTTCGATATTCTGGAATATTTATAAATACCCTTTTATCAGTATGGAAGTCGGATCGCTGTGGTTCTGGTGGTCCCTGATAAGCTGGTGCAACTTCAGGCCATCCTAACACTGATCTAATCAAACTCTGATAAATATCTACGAGGTAATCAGGAGAATTTATTTCAATCACCGCAGATAGTGTTGGTTCGTGAACAGTAATCGCTATTTTAGATTCTTTCCCTGTGATAGATTTAATTCTGCGTTGGAATTCATCATTAATCTGTTCTATTTGATAACTGCCCGTTGAAATTCCAACAACTTGCCAGTCAGGTGTTCCATCTGGTTTATTCTTATTCGCAAATACCAGTGAATTATTCGGTTGTTGTCCACCAAACGGTTTTGATCTAATATTAGGCCAACTATAATAAACTCGTAATTGCGCTAATGCTATTTCCTTTGCTGGAATTGCAGTCGGAAAATTAACGCTAAATTCAGGATTGGTTGAACTTAATGATATCATAGTAGTTTTTGACAGCGTTGTATTAGCCACGATCTGCTGAAGTAATTGCGACTCGGACATTATTATTATCGTTATTATTTAATTCTCCATCTTTCCGTTATTGTCACTAGCGATTATGAACGCTTCATCGTAGGTTTTCTTTATCGTTACGAACTCCTCATCGGATATTTTACCATCACTGAGATACGCTGAAATATACGAGCATAATTTAGTGTATGCGGCTGTTGCTGTGTGCAATTTCATTATATACTCGTTTAGTTTATCATTCGTACACGTAGATATTTTTTAGAGATAATACTGAAAATACCTGCGCATGTTGTTGCCGTTGAAACTATAATCGTTACAAATGCAGGCGCTGTCATCGTTATCGTTGATAATAATAATCCACTTCCAGCAATAACAGCAGAAACCGAGTATACCATTATATCAATAACAACCATACGACGACGATATTTTTTTACCTTTATCGTGTAATCGTCGATGATATTTTTTAGTTTGGTTTGACACTCACATACTTGAGCGTATCTGTGACGTTGAACGTCGATAAATGATTCTTGATTCATTATACTTATTTAAGTAACTAAGTCGGGAGTCTCAGCTACAAACTCAATACACCACCAATAAGTCGCTGCGGTTAACTTTTTATCATTCGCTATTAGCATAAACGTTTCTTCAGTATCTTAATTTAACACTATAGACACAATTCCAGAAAAATCATCGGTTGAATGACGCCATGGAAATGTGGTAAATATAGTAAATTTTGCACTACTAAATACAGATAATCTGTATACACCAGTAACCTCTGCAGTGTGTTTAAAAGTGTTATTTTCCTGCGACCATGTTGCCTTTCCTGATGCGACTGTGTACACGATATTGATGATCTGCTTGTGAGGAATTTTAACGAGATTAGTTTTTTGAATAATGTTAGGAATACCACTAATGATATCGTTGAGTCTTGCGTTAATGTCAGCGAGATTAATAATAACATTTGGTGGAGTTCCAAAAAATTCGTTAATAGATCTGTTTATATTTCTACTAAAATTTAGAAATGTTTGTACGTGATTAAAATATTCAGTTCTAAATGCAGCAATTCCATCATTGATAATCGTTAATGAAGTCGTTATTGGAATTTCCTTATCGTCGACGTATTTCTTCGTTGCAGCGTCAAAATCTGTTTCTGGTGTTCTGAGATTATTAATACCATTACTATTCATGTTGAGAAATGCACGCATTATACCACCACGCACTGACACGTACTTGGATTCTTGATCATCGACGTATTTTTTGTTGCTGCGTCTGTATCTGCGATTGGATCTCCAAGATACGTAATTTTTCTTCCTGACATAATAATGTCACCGGTAAATACATCACCAGTTTTCTTAACATAATCGTTAACCGATTTACCGGAATCCTGTATTTTACCCTGATCAGTGAAAGTAACGATATTATTAACAACCGCATTTTGGAATTCGTATAAGTACATCTAGTAGTTGTATGTTACTCGTTTTTAATCGTCCTTGTTTGTCCTGAAAAACGACGACTTCATTTTGATCCACACTTGTTATATTTAATAAATCATTGATTTCATTTCTGAGCTGATCAATGGTTGCATATTTAGATAAATCGAACTTCTGAGCTCTACCTGAGGATCTTCCGTAAATATCTACCATTATATTTACTGATATCAGTTTAAGTATTATGACGTAGCGTAGTGAACGCGTGTACGACTTTATGAGGCGGTGCTGTTGATTTTGATACAGCATCAAGCATAGCGAGAGTTTCACGGCCGCATATTGGAGGATCAGTTATTTTTTGTGTCGGTAGCGTTGAATACCAGATTGGAGCAGTATTATTGCTAACGTAATGAAGAAATTCTTTTAGTGGTGCTAATCCATACGAATCGAAATAAATAATTCCATGTGGATCAATTGCATATGCGACCCAGTGCGTGCCTGGGCCAGAATTTTTATCGAGATTAATAATACCGGTTTCATGTTGCATTGCAACGGTAGGTAATTGATCGCGCATAAAAACACCTCTGAAATTTTTTATCTTTAATTGCTTAGCAGCATTAAGTAAATCAAAATTGGACATGGGTGTTATTAGTAAACTGTCCGTGGTAATCTTAGACCCCTTCCGTACCAGTGTGGAGTCCCTGGCAATCTTAGACCCTTTCCGTACCACGAGGGCGGGGTCCCTGGCAATCTTAGACCCTTTCCCTTTTTTTTGATTCCTTGTCCAGTTGCTTTCTTTAACGCCATTCCAGCAGCTGTTCCAACAGCACCTAACGCAGCTGCCTTTGCAACGGCTGGTGCTGCAGCTGCTATTAATGCTGGTATTGCTGCGAGAAGTGGAAATATACCACCCGTTTTAGCAATATCTTTGATGGCGCCCGCAGAAAGATTAAATTTAACGCCTTTATTTGATTTTTTAGCGTCATTGAAGTTTTTAAACTGACGTTCGGTCAACGATAGTTTATTTGCACCGGTCATTTGTTCTCGTTTTAGCGATATTTTTATTCCACAATTATTTTTTGATGCTGATTGCAGCCTTTTAATCTGACCAGGAGTCAGACTCACACTAACGCGATGATATGACATTATTAATATTATGAACGATCTAATTACATGTTTTCTACTGGAGCATCAATAACTCTCATTCGTCCACCAACACCCTCGAGTAACATAGATTTATCGCTGAGTATAACCGCAATTGCTCTGTAATTAGGGATAGCTCCAAGATCTCTATTAACACGAGCTCGAAAATGAATATCTACAACAGATTGTCTGGTTAAATCTAAATGTTCTAGTGAAAAGTAATAAATCGGATACAGCGTTGTAAAATCTAACTGAGATATTTGTAAACCAGTATCAACATTTTGATCACGACCCATGAATGTCATTAATCGATGATATGCACGTGCTACATGATTTTGATCGAAATTCAGTAATATATCTTCGGATGGTTCTTGATGTCCATTTATCCTTAATGAAACCTCAGAAACGCCGAGTTTATCAAATATCATTATACTTTCATCTTGATTGTTTATTCGTGCAGTATTTTGAAACGCAATAAATATATGTCTTGGTGCAGAAACACCTTGCTGAGAAGCTATCTGCCATGTAAATAAACCATCAATTGCACTCTGAACAGCATCTGTGGTCATTGTTAACTATGACAACGTTGATTTACCGCCTTGACTCATAAAAGATAGCAACCGGTCTTCTTCAGATATTGTTGGAGTCATCACTGGCATCCACAGCGAAAGTTTTGTAAGAATTACTTTACCAGCATCAATTGCACCAGGTCGCCAGATTGCATCATTATCATCGCCTTTTCGTACAAGTACAACTGTGTGCTTAGCTCCGAAATGACTTTTCTGACATTTCTACAGAATCCAAAGATATGTGACAGTGGAATCGCACATGAAAATCTTCTCCTATCACCTTTTAACATTGATTTACGTACTGCAAATCCTAAGTTGAAATTTGCATTCATCGATAATACTGCAGGACCATCAGCAGCTCCTCCTGCAGCTCTCACATCACCAATATTTACATTTCTACTTTCTGGAAAATCAGTTGTATCCTTTGCAAACATCATTGACGGGCCAGCCGATCTTGAATAATCGTCGCTGTATCTTGCAAGGCCTAGTATTGTCGTTGCAACATCAACGTCTTTCTGGATTGATTCAATATTTTTCCGTCAATCATGTACGTAGCGCTGTCAAATAACGCCATAATACCATTATTAACAAAACCAACCCTATCATCAGCTCCATATGCTACTGGTGCTGCAGGAACAGCGTTATTTAAAATTTCACCTTCTACTTCAATAAAAGCCTCAGCAGGTAGAAAATACCTACTTGTATCTTGAACCTGTAGTTCAATTCGTCCCCGCTGATCTGGAATTCGTGCGTCATAAGAATAATACTGATAATCGCGCACAGACTCATCTTTGAGAACTGGTGCGTCCATGTCAAACGCGGGATCAGATATGCGCTTAAACATCTTTATTATTATCGTCTTCGTCTAACTCGAAGACCACTTCGGGAAGTGAGACCACTTCCTGCTATCAGACTAGCGGTTATATTTTTTTCCTTCTCCGACATCGGGATATCAGCTAACTCCGCTAGTTTTTGATTAGCTGCTTGATTTATTATTTTACTTACACTTGCGGGCATCGCTTCAGTGCTAGGTAATTTCACAGGTCGGGTCGGTCTGCGTATTAATCGTGATAGTCTATCTTTAATTGCTGAAAACGCTTTGCTAGCGAGATTACCAACAGCGCCTATACCTTTTTCACGAACAACATCAATAGCTTTCATTCCCAGCTGCTTTGCAATCGGTATTGCTTTTGGGGCTATCCTTCTAAACAGCCCCTGAACAACATCACCTAATCCATCTCCGTAGGTCGTTTTGTATACAGGTAATCGAGAGTTTATTACCCTGACCATGGTAGGTCCACGTTGAGTACCATGCACGATCATTGTTATTATTAATTGTTTTTATCACTAATTACATACTTAATCACTATAATAATCGTCGGCGATTTCATTAATGAGGGATCGATACACATTAATATCCATGATACCGCCACTAAATAATCGTTTACAAATATCAGCTACTTCATTAATGATTTCTGGGGAATTATTACCAGCTCTTTTTCCTCCGATGAGAATTTCTAATCGATCGACATCAGCAAGAACGTTATTGGGGCAAGTAATAAGACCACTTCCTAGACCACTTCCAGTTGCGCCAGGAGCGTCTTGAAATACTTCTTCTTCCTCTTCTCTTGGTTGTTGTGATGACGGTAATCTGATTTGTGGTGATGGTGGTAATTCTGCGTAATCACGAAATGATTGTTTAAATAATTTTAGTTCTTTTTGTTGTTGTTGTTCTATTATTTTTGTCGTTCTTGTTCTCGTTGTAGCTTTTGTTGTAATTGTTGTGATCGTTGTGGTGATGGTGGTTCAGATTGTTGTAGATAATCACTTTGTGATTGCTCAAATGGTTTTGGTGTTTTTTGTCGTGATGCTTTTTTACTTGGTTTCGATGGTGTTTTTGGTGATCGTTGTGGTGATGGTTCAAATTGTGGTGGTGGTAATTCAAATTGTGGTGGTGATGGTTGTCTCCGCCGTCGAGATTTCTGCTTTTTTGATGATGTAACTGGTATTCCAACACTTTTTTTCATTTCATTAACTTCATTAACAAAATCATCATATTCTTCTTTATATTTTTTACTGATTTGTGAAATATCCTTGTACTCCCGAAATACCCTAGCATTCCACTCGTTTTCTGGAGTGTTATAAAATTCTGGCTTTAGAAACTGACTCCGAATCTGATATCCCACCGCAGCAACTTCAACAGGATCAGTCATAACTGCTTCATAGCCTCGTTGATTAAAATACCGAGTTTTTAATTCTGGTTTAGACAGATCCTCGACAATATTTTTAACATCTTGAATTTCAGCGCGTGTTTTATCGGCAGACTCTATAGCTTCCTTAATTTGGTTTGGTAATGTTCCAATAACCTTCTGTGTTGCAGTTGTAGCCTCAGCTGTTTTCTCTAACACAGGTTGAATACCTTTAGTGGTCTCAGTGATAGGTTTAAATAATTGTTTTGTATCCTCTTCAAATTCAACTTGAGATTCCTGACACGATTGTAGTTGTTGCTTAACAGAATCACGAACGGGTAGATATTTTTTAATTGCCTTTAGTCGCTCTCGAGCTAATTTAGCTGAGTGTGGTTCTCCAATATTCATTATTGATAATATCTATACTGGCTGTTTAATTTATAGCAGCAGAGAGGGTGAATGACATACGTACGTGACCAGATTGTGAAAAAATCTGGTCAATTAAAGAAGTATTAAAACAAAAACTTCTTTTTTTTTTTCAGCCTTCGTAGGAACCCTTAATTTTCAAAAATAAGGTCTCTACAAAGTTGTAGGGTTCA
Organism: Megalonaias nervosa; assembly: GCA_016617855.1. NCBI lineage: Eukaryota > Metazoa > Mollusca > Bivalvia > Unionida > Unionidae > Megalonaias > Megalonaias nervosa. The sequence goes on along the minus strand of JAECUM010093658.1, from coordinate 76,289 downwards.
CCCTCTCTGCTGCTCACGGTTATCAATGACGTAAATTAATTCGGGATCAAGACTAAAATTGAGAGTCAGCATCAAAGTCACCGTTTCGGTGGCGGATTATGCAATTCCTGGCTTCTTTAACTCCTCTCTGAGGAGGATTAAGTCCTTCCCTTTCAAGCAGACATATTTGCACAAGAGAGACAATTAACTTAGCTTAAATCACGCGTACTTGGGGATAACGGTGTAAAAGAGAACGACCAGGTTTGATGGGAAGTTCTGTTAGCTCAATATAAAAATGCTCTGGTGCAACGTTTGACTTAACGTAATGACATCAGTTTTCGTCACCAAAATTGTATATGTGTCCCTATGCGCTACTGCAAAGGCTAAGTATGACTATGAACAGTGCATCGGCTATCTATAAAAAGAGACAAGTTACACGTGCACAGCTACACAATCCACTGATTAACAATAGCGGCAATCCATTATTACTTCCACTCATAGCCTGAGTGATTATTACAAGCATTGGCAGAGAGAGAGAGAGAGAGAGAGGCACACATTTTGGTTTATACATCTGTTAGTTCGAAGTCAGTAAAATGTTTTAGTGATGTGATGTGATTATGATTTTTAACGTAGCTTTAACAATATTTCAGTCATATCGCTACGATGTCTGCAGTGTGGCAGTTAATAGTGATGTCTAGCACTGGGGCATCATGCCGCAGACATGTAGCATGATGTCCCACCCAGTCACATTATCCTGACACCAGGCCGACCAGTCCTAACACTAACCTCTTAATGCTGAGCGCCAAGCGAGGCAGCTGTTAGTACCATTTTTGTAAGTCTTTGGTATGACTCGACCGGGATCTAACCCACGACCTCCCGCATCCGAGGCGGACGCTCTAACCACTAGGCCACCGGAGCGGTCAAAAAATGTTTTAGTATCGTATCGAATACAAATATTACTAAATGCTTGTGATTCCATCTTCAGTGACCTTAATCATAAATTGTTGTCCATGTTTGTAAAATGATTGAACTTTATTTATCACCGTTAATCTCGGCTCATGATACTTCGTCAAACAGTTCGTTGACTTTGAAACGTCCAAATTTTACTCCTACGATTATCTTCATATAGAGCTATTGAGAGATTCCATATCAACTTTTCTTTTGTGATAGTTCACGTGAATAAAAATTTAAACTATTTGAAAACTTCTAGGACAAACATTTGTGTTCCTTGGAGTGAAAATACTTTGTATATACATGGTACTCTTACAGTGGAACTGTGAAATTCCTTTTCATTACCATGTGAATCCCATTCGCGTCCTCCTCATCCGCTATATTATAATGATGAAGAGAAATGAGTATTATTTGCAAAATAATTAAGTATGGCCACCGTCCCCTTAACTCTCCTTGCATTGTTTTCCTTATCTTCGGTGTTACTGTCATTATTGCCATAAGCGGCTGATTCAAATTTGAATTTTTATTGCAAATCATTTTAATCGTAAACATGTTTTAATGGTTGCTAGATTTAAATACCATGTGTAAAGCACACATATTGAACATGAAATCAGGGCGAAGCGTATTTGAAGAGTGAGGCATATAAAAATGTCTACAATCTACTTTTGCAAATAAAAGATCATAATAAATGTAACGATAAGTAGGTGTAATTCTTGAAGAAAGAAAAGTACGTCGGTAATCTAGTTGTACTCAATAGCTCGATTTCAGAGTATTGCATGTACGCACGGTATTAAATGGTCCGCATCATCGTGGATTGATACCTTGTTCACTGATCTAAGTACTATTTTACAGAGACATATAGCTTGACATAGACAAAATTCAAGTACATGTCTTGTAGAGGTCATGCAGTTACAGACGGTATTCTTAGTAGTCTTATATATTGGGGTTTCTGGACCAAAACCCTATTTTGTATCGGACGACAACATAATCCCCCTCCCATCCATGCCCCCTCAAGTTAGTCACAACAACTACGAAAACAAACGGTGTCGAGACAACATAATCGTTTACTCGTCGAGGACATGTTATTGAATCGTCGCCGTCGTCAAACAAAATGGGAGTTTGATCCAGAAACACCCCTTATAGAAGACTACTCATATATTTCACACAAAATTTTACTATGTAATTGCTAGCAATTTTTATATTTGATATTTCACACAAAATTGCTAGAGATTCACTGTAGCAACCAATCTAAAAAATATACTTTGCTAAAGTCGACATCACATTTTTTAAACCCCATCGCGAATGTATTAATGCCACCAGAACAATATTGTTTATCATCGAAATTACAAAGGCCAGATTTTATTATAACATCCGTTTCAATTTTATGACAATTTGATTTTATTGACAAAACGAATAATCGTTATGTGCATCATGAAGCTTCACAGGATAGTCAAGATCAACCACAACAAAATAGCCAATATCATCTGGTACAATTTTATCTGTTTCTTTGAAAAACTGATCTGGACTTATCCAGCGAATTCCGCCATACGGCATCGGTTCAGTCATTGCATATTCATAAAAATTATTGGCGTCAAGATAAACTATGAAAACCGATGGCACTGTCTTATCAAAGTCGCTAATGTACATAGTATTAGCTTTCGCATATTTGTTTGTTACAATGCTTATTGCACCTCTGATTCCACGTTCGATAAAGTTGACATGTCAGGATATGTCAGCAACTCCAGTTTTATTTTGCTGTGTTGAGTAATGCGTCCCAAGATAATCCAGGTGCTGAATAGTACCATGCCAGATCAAGTCCACAGTTATCAGAGCTGACATCTCTAAAAGTTGCAAATATATCTGCGAGCAACAACACATCTGTGATCAGATACAGACCATGATAATCACCAAAGGTTTTACAATCAAATTAATTCCAAATTTGCTGAGCGTAAGTATAGTCGTCATCGCTGACACTTTCATGATTTAACCTGGAATAAAATTTGTCCCGGTCAGGTAAACTTGTTTCATTAAATCTATCCCAGTCCTCAAGATATTCATATTGAAAAATACCTTTTCTTGTAAGTAAATTTGCTTTGTCACCGAAATGATCAGTCAAATTATCAAACTTTCCACATCCTTTCACGAGTTCGTCTAACAATGCCGCCATAAACTGTAAACTATCAAAAATCTCAACTTGCCAAGTGTCACTTACATATAATTTTCCGTATTATTTGGGATGCATTTTATTTTATAGTTGTTACTGATTTTCAGATGGTTAATTATATCTTTGTTGCCGAATGCTTCTACGATAATATGAGAGTCGTATCCACGGAAATCATGTGCAACAACAGGAACGAAATCTGGTGTGGCATATTAAGATTGCATTTATACTGAGCTGGACCGCGATACTTACCTATTATATGACAGTGATCTTTTACTCGATCTTGAGTCGTAAACGCCTGCTCTCAAATATGACATATTTTTTCCTGAAGCAAATTATGTTTCTTGTTTTACAGTAAGCGGTTTCATTTTCATTGTCCTATTCAGCAACATCATGATGGAATCAACCTCGTTAATAAGATTTTTCAGTAGCCACAAAGCAGGATTGGAACCACGATAAAGTTTAACAGGTTTTGATAAACATTATCAACAGTGCATACAACTTTATATGCGACCCCACATGAAACATGTTCTTGTACTTTTCTTGTCGAGGATTTATCAGGTTTATTTTCTGCTCCATGCACAGGAAGTAGAATCGACTCGAAATCATAGTAGATTATAAAAGTAACTTTCATCTTGTGTTTTTAAGTCGTGATCTGTAATATGTTTTCATCTATACCAGCCATAGATATTTGTTGTACGTTGGAACAATACTCGTGGTGACGATCTAATGTTACGTATATGTAATTAAATTGCTTGCGTGTTAGTTTTAAAATTCTTTTTTATTTTTCATTTTATTGTAATGATTATTGAAGGGATTCAAAGTTCTTTTTCAGTAGTTCGATGTTTTCTTTTAGCAAATGTTGTTTATTTAAGACGTTACATGAGAATTATTTATAGTTAACCTAGTTCGTCTTAAATTGGGAAGTCGTAAACAGGCAGTTAAAATGATTGGTCAGTATCAGGGCCATACTTTCCTTGCGTGATCACCATGTGTAACAACGCTTTTTTGTGATTGGCTCTTAAGTGGGGCTACACTGGCGTACGTGATAGTTTTCTTGTAGTAAGAGACCACATGACCCATCTCGCGAGACTTAAAATGATGTTTTGGGGGTTTAAATACGCATTCTTAATATTCTTCTGGCAGAGTCGTTTTAACATCTTGAAGGAACAAGGTGCTATTTTTATTTGTTGCCAGATTGTTTGTTTTTCATCTGATTTTTTGGATTTAATAATTTATTCTCCTGGAAACTCAACAAGTTGACTTTCTTATAAAAAATTCTGAAAGTTATTCATGGAAATTTATTCTGGAATTATTCGGAAACAAAAACTGTGATTCAATTGAGGAATTGTTGATATTCATACATTGGACCACATCTGACGTCATCGCCTTCCATATTTGTACGTCGTCGAGATTCGAACCTGGATTCTAATAGAACTATTTAGTGATAGGACTTGTGTTTTCATTCTTAGGATCAAATTTTGGATTATATTCACAAACTGTAAGTCCTATTTACCAATTTTTACATTGTTTTCTAGGGAAATAAATTATTTTTTAAAATATACAAAGCTTGTTGGCTTTCACTCTTTTCTTTGTTACTGAGTACGAGCCCTTGTCACCTAACACTCATACCACCTGTGACTTACATCCGTGTCAACATCGGACGCAAAAATATTTTTTCTTTGTGTTTGTTATATTGCCCACCGACTAACCCTTTAAAGTTTTTAATACACACGTAGTGGTTTTTATAGAACAGCAAGTTTATTGTTGTTTCTTTGGATCTTGCAGTATCTGATGTGGCTCTCTCGCTGATATATTTTGGGTAGATCTTTTGTGAATCATCATCGACTCCAAACACAATAATACCTCCTGGTAAAAGTAAAATATTTTGTTTCTCAAATTTTGGAATTTGATACTCAGAAACAGGAAATACAATTCCGGAAATGTTTAGATTGTTAGAATGACAAATGTAATTTAATACTCTGTCGGAGAGTTTATCTACCGGGAATAACGCTGATAATATTGAAAGCACTTATCGTCGTTGTTTTTGACATTGATACAACATTTCGAGTTTTTAATTTTAGCTGGCAGATCGACATATGAGCTTCCTCGAAAAGGATTATATTTCATAGTATGAAACAAAATTTCTGTTATTTTATCGAATCTCCAACCCGACCCAGATGTTGTGCATTCATCAATCATTTTCTGTATCTCCTGAAATATATCATCTGACAATGACATCAAATTTGTTCCAATCAAAACTCGGCGGGATAGCCATGTAATGTAAGGATCAGCAAGTTCTTCGAATTGCTGTTGAGATGATGATTGCCGATCCGATGATATACTCATCTTTAAAAAACGAATATCAAACTTAACTATAATCTTTAATCCGCTATGCTTGGCAAGCTCATATTTAACTGTTGGTTGAAGTAAATGAAGCTGATTTGTAGATGAGAAATTTGTTAGTGAAAGCTGATTATCAAATCTCCAGCTATTATAGAATCCGGCAAATGCTGTTGCAATTTTTTGGGCTGATATTTTGTCACGAACAAAGTTCGTTTAGCAATATCTGCAAGTTTCAACATCATATAATATTGTGTTTTATATTTCTCTAATAGTACGATAGGAAATTGTCAATTAGAGATTTGAAAAACGTATAGTATATGATGGCAAATTTATTCTAGCAACCCATTATCAATAGTTTTGCAAGGTGCCAGGAAATGTTCTGGTGTCATCCAATATATAACATGTTTTTCGGCAATGAACATGGAGTTATTATTAATCTTAAAACTAAAGCTTCGTTCGGGATTATAACACCAGAAAGTTATAAGATTAAAGTAAAGTCCAGCGATGATGCAAAGTACACTGACATATTCTCGCACGACTTTATCTGGACATTGTTCTGCGATGATATTCCAGCTGGAATGCAAGTTTATCGTGTCAATGATCAAGTCACCGTCAATAACATTGCAAATTTGTCTTTGAGAGAGGAGTTTAAAGCACATCCGATTTATTATCCTTACGAGGCTAGCAGAGGAGGTATTGTCAGAAACATAAAAACAAGAAAACATATTGGTAGTGTTGGTAATACAGGTTATTTGATGGTCATGATTAGAGGTACACAACCTAATCAAACTTTATATCTTTCGCATCGTTTTGTGTTTGAATTTTTTCATGGACTCATCCCAAGTGGCTTAGTTATCGATCATAATGATGGAATTAAAAACGATAATCGTCTAAAAAAATCTTGATCTTTTATCACAGAAGGAAAATACGAGACGCGGAAGAGGACGATTCAACTTTAAAATCTCGCCAGACCTGTTACATCAACTAACTCTACAACAGGAGAAGAACATTATTTCATTCAATCTCATCAGCTGCGAAACATTTTAATGTTTGTCCAATGTCAGTAAAATATGCCGCTGATGGAACTACAAAATCTGCCTTCTCAAAAACGAGCGGTGATGGAATCTTCTATCGATATTCATTTACTGTTTAGTATAGCAGCATCATTGTTTGTCAAGCAGCAGTTGACATACTTGTTTTGAGCTCCTCTGTCGCATTCGATCCAAATCTTACAGTATTTCAACATGGAATACAACTTCGACGTTGTTAAGCAATATAAGATTATTTTTTTCTCGTTCTACTTTGAAGTGGGCCGTCGCATTAACGTCGCCACAAAACATGTTTCTTATAGCCTCTTCAAGTTGATATGTGTTCGAGTAACAATCCGTTACATGTTATTCAACTATTTAACACAAAACTGAGCTTCATTCACACATCAGTCTTTAAGATATCCCTAAGATTTTCTCGAGTCAAGTAACAGTGGGCCCATTTAATGAGAGTGTCCCTGTCATATCTGACAAAGATTTTTTAAATATATTTTACAAGGTCCGATATCTCATTATCTGTTAACAGTACATCAAAAGCCGAGCAAGGATCATATCCAACGATATGATTTTACATGCTTGAGATCCGTTTTATCATTGCTCATGAAAACTTTAACCGCGTCAAACAGCAGGTTCATATTTAGCTCTTACAATACTTCTTATTCGTCTGGAATTTTTATTATTCATATCAGATAAAAGTTTTACGTATAATCTCGCTGATAAAAAATGATATGTTTCAACGATTGTCTGATCTCCGGGCTGATCTAGATAAAATTGAAGATTGTAATCGACTGACAATATCGCATCACCATGTAGAACAATTAGAATTTGATCTAGAAACATATTTGTTTTCTGTACCTGATGATCAACTTGTCGACGAACCAGTTTTTATACCTCAACACGAACAAGTTTATGTCGCAGCGCAACCATGATATAATGTTAAATATCATCTTGCCAAAAAGATAAAAAAATTGATTTTACTATCACAGAGCATCAGATATTTTGGGAGATACTTAAGCCATTTATGCGTATTGGACAACTTCAAGTTTATGGTCGTCAAAAAAATATAAAATTTGATTTCGTCTTTGTAAAGATTTTAAACTTGTTGACAGATTTAACAGACGATAGAAGACAGTATCTAATATCGTTTTGTAGACCCGGTTAAATGTAGGTCTGTTCTACTAAAATATGAACAGATCTACGGCGATCTAATCCAAGATCTTTGATTTCACTAGTTGGAATCCAGCTGTTACAGCTATCACCGTAACCGCGTATATTTAACCAAACTTCGATTACGACGTCATTTAATCACTCGTTCTATAAAAAATATGTCTTGTGTTGTTAATTGAAGTTCTTGTTCATAGAAACTTCCTATTACGTCTTCGTTTGCAAGATCTTTTAGCTTGTATTTTACCGGTATTGTCATTAGAGCCTTGTCAAGGGCAAATACTTCCTAGGACCAGTTCGGGGTAAAACCATCGTTAATGAAATTCTAACACGATCACCATCGTTAAACTTGTGTCTGCGATATATGTTCTCGTTTGCAAGAACCGGATATTTTATAGCATCTTTCGGTGACATACCTGTTGTACTGTTTATTGCTATTATAGTCTAATATCATCGCTGGCAGGTCATCATCATATCTGATAGTGTTGTTTGTTGTAAGATATTTGTAAATCTTTTCTTTATCGTACAAATAACGCGTTCGACAACAACACTCTTTCCTTCGTTACCGGTAACATATTTTTTAAATATTGTTTTGTCTTAGAAACTGCTCGAACGGCTTGTTAGAAGGCTCTCATCTACGGTCGGTCCAGTTTTATTTGATTTTCGATCCGTCTTGACAATAATAACATTTGTTATCGTCGATCCAGTTTTATCAGCAACAGGAACATTACACGAGTATTTGCTAAAGACATCAATGACGTTAAACAGATACCTCTTGTTATTGTTGTACTATGCAATGTTCTGCATATCTGCGAGATCTATCGCCCAGATATCATCAACTGCGTTTGCGACGACCTTTCGTCGTAGAAATCTTTTTTTTAGGCCTGTGTAGCTCATGCCCTAGCGTCTCCATCGCAAGTTTACCAGGTACACAAACGAGAGGTTTATAATTTGCTCCAATGGTACCTTGTACTAGTTTTCTGTCAAATCGTTCTCGCATATTATCCGGTTTAATATCTCATAGTTCGTCAAGCATTACCCGATCACAACCTAGTTTATCGCCGACGTGATCACGGTAACACATATCATGAACTATCGCAATTGCATGAACTGCATTGCAAGGTTCTTGTCCCGGTAACGGATTGTCGTTTCATCGAGTTGCTAATCAAGGGGATTCCATGGACCGGTATATTTATTTCCTGGCAATGTCCAACCTCCCTTTTCTTTTGGTAATTTGGCAATAATTTTATGTATATCCAATCCTGATCCGATCACTGCTCTGTAATTGCAACGCTGGCAAAAAGCAACTATCTTATTTTGTTCAAAGCACAGATCTTTCTTAATATCATCGCAATTACATTTCATTTATTTTTAATATCTTAATAAAATAACTTTGTCGTAGGACGTTATTCAAAGAGTGCTATCAATCTGGGTTTGCATCGCATAATCACTGGATTTATCTTGTTTAAGAAACATACTCTTTCTCTAACGGTCACAGATACTTTTCAGCATTTTTCTATTATTGGCGGTTGTTTCTGTTGTTTCATCGATGTTATTGGTATTAGTTCTGCATCTGAGACAATATTTTGTCATTTTTATACCTAATATCAGACAAAATTAATGTTGTGTAGGTTTACAATCATTGCTGACACTAGGAAACGGGTCAAATTGCAAAATAAACTTTAAAAAGTTACATGGTTCGCCATCAGACCTGGACGCTTGCGTCCCAGACATCTGCAAGATAAACATAACGCAATAATAACCACAAGCTGAAATTCCAAGCGGCTGAAGTTGATTAGAGTTATAATTTACTTTTTTATATTTTTTTTAGGATGTACTGTTTGATAACATCACTCGGAGGAAGACCAAACGACCATCTTCTGGTTCCCGGTAGCATTAATCCTCGTTCTCGACTTCGACAAGTCGGAGTCCGTCTTCGCATAGAGTGTAATTGCAATCCGCGCCCTATCCCTAACAGGTTTGGTAACAAACTTCCTGCGATTCCTGCTAGCAGCGGACCTATGAACCCTCCTTTGATCACGTTGCGGTTTGTTTGTGGTTATCTTTATTTCTTGTTGTTCTGGGCGCTTTTCTTGCTCGCGTTGTTAGCATTGTTGATGATAATCATCAGAAAAAATTAAGATCGCTTTGCAATCCGTTTACAACAACTGTTTGATTCTGTCACCGGATACAGCTTTTTTGTCGCTCCTGATATTGCACCTGATGCTGCAGCAATACCTAACGTTCTTAACACAAGTAATATCTTCGACAATAATGTTAATGCTAAAGTAGCTATCGTTGTTCCGATTGATCCGCCAAGGATCGCTTTCGATCTGGCAGCTACTCTTATTTGTGCCACTGACAGATCAAGTATCAAAGGTTTACCTTTTAACATTTTATTTATCTGTCGTTGTGTAAAAAGTAATTTTGTTAATATTCCTGGAACGCGCTGAGTTTTGAAATCTATTTTAAGTGAAACTGCTTTTCGTTTAGATATTGCTCGTGCTAGTTTTTGTGTTTGTCCCTGCGACAAATAAATATCAAGCAAAATATATTTCGTTATGAATTTTATCAGATAAAATATTTTCAACACTACACCTGTACAGTCATTCTATCTTCGACGGCGTCAAGCGTTATGAAATTGTCAGATGTTACAAGAGCATAAGCATAATATATGTTATCTGGAGAACCAGGAACCACTCCCAATGTCTATGTTACCTAAATAGCAGCGGTTGATCCAATAGCTCGTTCGATGTGCTTAATAACATCAAAATGAAATATCTGGTAAAGAGATCGAAACTCTTCGACAGATATTTGGGATCTAGGATCAGCGTCCTGATATTTCTGCATCGCCTCCATCAGATACATATAAGCTCGAGATACGTTTCTATTAACATTATTTCCGAAGCTGCATTCGATCGCTCGTTCAGGATATTGCTTAGAGTTTATTCTAACAAATATTCGTTTGACGTCAGCGTTATCAAATACAGAGTTATTTTCTGCTTGATTGTTACGTTTATTTTGTCGCTGAAACACGATAAATATGCAACGCGATAATTACTCGCTCGGGGCTGTTGTTATCCACCATGTGTTATCAGTTGAATTTGGTACAGCTATTTGACAAACTTTGTTCTGTTCAAAATATATCTTTATTCTGTACGCGGCTAACATTGTCTCAAGTTCAATTAGTTTTGAGATACATATGACAACGAGAGGAATCCGAGTCGTGAAATTGCAAACTGGCAATCAGCAATAACAGCAGCTTTTATAAGACAGTCGTTATTATCAGCTAGGTCAAGTATAAGAGTATGTTTCATGCCACGAGAAACTTTTTTGTAGTTCCTGCAAAATCGAAATATTGTGCTTAACGGAAGCACCATTGCAATTTGACGTGATTGAGCTGTATACTTTCTTCGTTTAACAAAAGCATCTTTGAATTCTCGAAGATTGATTACAGGAATAATACCCTGAGCTTTTGCTAACAACACAACTGTATCAGCTGCAGCGTCTGGTGGATTAACCCCAATTGCATTGCAAAGAGCTATCAGAGCATTTCTCACATTTGTTATTGCATTATCAGCTGTTGAAGCCGTTCCGTATTGATTTTGAAGCCTCAATAAATAGTTGCTTATGTTAGTGCGAGTTCCATCATCATTAGCACCAGGAATTGGTGATTCACCAATTTGAATCAGATCCAGATCAGCAATATTTCTAAATGATGTGTCCTTGATCAACATCATATTCTGTTGCAACAGATCTCGAGTAATAATCGCTGAACGATACAATGTTAAGAATAATACTTGCTATCGGCAAGTGCATAGAAATATCTTCTACTGTTTGATTAGCGAGTTTATAGCTGGCGCTTTGAAACAAGGTCCAGCCGTTGCTTACTAATGTAATATTTGGACCAGCACCTATATCACCATCTGCGGCTGTTCTTATACTATCTCGTACTTCAAGTACGGCTTTGTGCGGCAGAAAAAACACATCTTCGTTTTTCGTATTAAATGTTCTGATACCGGCCTTGTTTGGCTCATTAGAGTTTTCGTCGAGATATTCAATATATTCGAACTCCGATGCAGAGTCGTCTACGGTTATCTCGTAGACAAACTCAAGATAATTTTAATAGACATTTTTATTGCAATTGTCAGACAAAATCGGGCTTATTTTATAATCACCTAAAACGAAGCAGTATCTTCTTTTGTTCTAGCTCGTGAAACTAGTTTCCTAACAATCTCTTCGCCGGCCGGAGACAATATTTGTTTGCTGTTGTTATCATTGCACGTGCTGTTTCTGATGATAGAGCCATTTCAGAAATAACATGTTTTATATCCGAAGTACTTGGCTCTCCACCTTTGATTTTATCAGCGATATTTTGTCCGACAGCTGTTCCTGCTGCAGATGCGGCTCCTGTTGCAAAAGCTTTTGACGCGTCTTATCGCGATAGGTGCTACTTTGTGATCTATTCCATGTATGTTTTCTATTATCATCGAATAGATATTTATAAAAAAAACCACCTACTATTTTTCTGTGGTAAATGTTTCGTTGCTTGATCTTGTTATACAAATTGTCTGATAAAAATTGACTTTGTTCAGCTACTGACAATTAGATGCAGATAGTAAGTCACAATTTCGTTGTTCAGATCAATCTGACGACCTGATTGATCGGTGTGTCATCGTGATATATGATATTTGATTTTCGACATTGATCGGATAATATATTATTTGTCTCGGATTTACTTGCATTAATGAACCAGGAGGAAAATTAGGATTAAACTAATAAATTGTCTGTCCCAGTTAATAGAACAGTTTATCAGGACTGTATTTACATCTGTGATGGTGATGGCTGACTCGCCGTCATATGATATTGTAACACATGTTGATCCGCTTTGCGGATCTGATCCGTATTGTTGTTTGTTAAATCCGAACAATGATCCTATTGTTTACTGGCCACTAAGATCAATAAACAATTTGTTTTCTAATGTCATTCTTGCTTGTAACGTGTTATAATTCAGAAGATCTCAAAATTATCAGATGATATACCACCACTGCCAGCAGTTATAAGATATTTTATTGTTTTGTTGATACTTGTGACGTCGTAGGTGCCTTGTGGTATCTTAACAGATATCCACTCGATGATGCCATTGGTTTTTATGCCAAATGTAAAATCGTCATTGACGTTAATTTTAACATTTGCCATAGAGTGCCAGACAATAGCAGATACTAATTCGATCTCATACTGAACAATTCCAAGTTCAATAACAGGGTTATAAAAAACTAAAAAGTTTGCACTGTTCGATGTTGTCTGAGATGAGTCGAGTATTAGCGTCATCGACGACATTTTTATTTGTTATTCGCGGATAAAAACACAATAATAGCACACAATACTCGTCCGTCATTAAAGATCCGTTCGATCTCAGATGATCAATTATTTCAACTATTTCATTATTGATTTCTGTGCTCGTGTTTCCAGCTTCTTCCGATGAGAATAGCAGCATCCTCCGATCAATAATATCAACTGCCGAGTTAAAGATCTTTAGTCCGTTACCTGATGGTTCTTCCACAGTATCTTATTCAGAATCTGTTTCAAATTGTTTATCATATTCTATACTTTGCTGCTCGTCTTTCTTCATTTTATTTAACTCCTCGCCTTCCATTTCTTTCCCCATTGTCTCAGATAGTTTGCAGCTGTAAAACCTTTTTCAGATCTTGAAACTCTATAAAAAAAACTTCCAAATATATCTTTGCAATGACACCTGGTCGTACTATCTTATAATATTTTTCAGCATCATCAATTTCCGTTGCAGAATCTAAACCATGTCTAGCCTCATCTGTTTTTTGTATTGCAATATTCAAACTTTTCATAAAAGAATCTTTTTCATTTTTAGTCCATGATCTTTTTTTTTCGAGCTTTCTTTCCAAACTTAATGTCTTTTGTCAAACTCGAAGGCAAAATATTCTGAAATAGTAATTTTTCTGTAAATAGATTTTTTAAAAATTTTCTATTATTGTTTTCTTCTTTACTTCCTCAAGGATCTTTTGTTTTTCTCGTTGTTCTCTCATTTGCTTATCAAATAGCAAATCTTTTTCTTTCTTTGTTTCTAAAATCTCAGCTTGTCGTGCATCAGGATCACCAATTCGATCAACAATATCCTCAGCAATTTTCTTTTGTCCTTCCTCAAGTAGTCCTCGCAAACCTTTTTCGTTTTTCTAGATATTCTGCTGATACTTTATCAACACTGGGTTGCTTGCCAAGTAATGCTTGCCAAGTACAGATTCGGTGATAGGCTTAAAAAGTCTAGCAGTTTCTTCTGCAATTTGTTGTTTTCCAGCATGTTTTTGCTCACCTTTTTTCTTAAACGCAGTTCTTGTAGCAATATATGTCTTTAGAGGATTTATCCGCGCCTTGTCTATTATTTGCTATTAACACACATTCATTTTATACTTCTTTACAGTCTAAGATCTTATCGATTCCACATCGAAACATATGCTTGGTATCTCTGACAAGTTTACTGAATAAGTTAAAGCTGTGATTCCAATGAGCGGCCTCATGATACAGCTCAACAAGTTTGTCTCGTGATATCTTTTGCACATCAATATTGTCAAGTCCATTAAACAATATTAAACTACCCGTACTTCTTCTGATTAAACGATCAACCTTATAAAACCCTGGGCAAGATAAAATGCATTACATCTTCGATTTCACGACAGTGAAAAGTAAGATTTGATCTTGTCCGTCTCCGCATTACTTAACGGAATATCATCAAAAACGATAATCTTATGTTCGTCCGAGTCTAGCTCGACAACAGGAACAAGATCTCCAGGTGTCCATAGAACAAATATATATTAGCCAGCACCAAGTTCATTTTTTAGTTTTTCATTGTACTCGTTCAGCAACTCATTTATCCTGCTGAGGACTGATCGTACAAATATACACCCGATCGTAGTTGAATATGTCGTTGAGTAGCAAATTCATTAACAAGTTTGTTTTGCCAGATCCAGTTCGTCCGACTATCAGGTAATGGCAATCCGGTAACTCATAATTGTGTTTATTTTTTTATTACTCGCTCGGTATCAAAGTTTATTATGCTCATCATATAACATGTGCAAAAAATTTTATCCTGATACTTTTATCAGCAGCATACAATGAACATGAGTTACTAGAAAAAATTTGGTATGATAGTAAGTGGTTCATCCGGTGAAACAGCAGCAACTATAACAGATGTTGATCTAACACATTATCTCAAGAAATCCGGTGACATAATGACCGGCAACCTTATCATGTCAGGACAACGAGTGTTAGATCTAGAAACAACAAATCCTCCTGTCAAAGTCAATGACACACAAGCCGTTAGTTATAATCAACTCATCACAGCTGTATCTGACGAACATTCACTTGCCAGCGGCATAATGACCAGCAACATCAACATGAGCAATAATAAGATAACAAATATCAGCAGATCATATCCGTTTAACAACGTTGATATCACACAAGCGGTAAGTTATAATCAGCTAACCACAGCAGTGTCTGAAAAACTTCCACTTGTAGGTGGCATAATGACCGGCGATATGAACATGACAGGTAAGAAAATAATAAACCTGGAGATAACTTATCCGAGTCTAACCAAAATCTTTCTCAGGCGGTAAGTATCGACCAACTTAATACAGTGGCAAATTTAAAAATAAATAAAACCGGTGATTTTGTACCAGGTACTATTTCATTAATCAACGGTGGTATGATAACAGGACTAACAATAGATTTTCCTCCTAGTGAAGAATAAGATGCAGTATCTTATGATCAGCTGAAAGGATCATTGACGGCGTACTTAAAACTTGCCGGTGGAGCAATGACAGGATCAATTAACATGGGTGGTAAAGCGAAATACAACGTTCAGCTTGACAATACTCCGTTGTCTAATGGCAGCAAGGTAACAAACGTAAAATTTGTCAGACAAATTAAAGAAATTAGGTAAGTAACCATAAATCTAATTCTTCGATATATCTGCAGTTATTGGATTATTGTAACTTAATAAAGGATGTGTAAAAATGTTAATCTTAATGCTCAAAATACTGCATATGAGAAGTGGATGGTTATAAAAAATATGTATGTAAGGTTGTAAGATTTATTTGTTTTCTCAAGCTAAACAACACATGGTTTTCTCGAGTTATTCGTCAGCTTTAAGAAGTTCTTTTCAAAGCCTGATGTCACATATGCTCTAATGTCCATTCTGAGATGGATGTACAGCGTCAAACACGGGCATTTGTTGAAGTCCAGTGTTCAGTGGACAATAGGTACACACATCCCAAAACCTGTGTAGAACTTCAGGTTCCTGTAATGAACTACATATCACCGTTTGCTGCACAAAGAGGAAACTGGCTTCATACATTAGGTAAATTTGCCTTCAGAGATTCTGGAGTGGCATAGCTGGCTGTAGAACAACTACATTGGCAGAAACTGGTTATTTATCCAAACATACAGTTTCCAACTTTTCATGCTTCGCCTTCGGTGCATGTTCGCAGCAATAGATGGACAGTGTGTGACCTGACTTTATTACTAATGGGTAGAGGCATTTTTTCCAGCTAAGAAAGTTAACTGTGATAGTTTCGTTGTGGTTCGCTCAAATTTATTCATGTCACTGAACTTTATAGGAAAGCCGACGCCCTCAAAGTTTAATTTCCCAGGTGCTAGCGTCATTTGCTTAGCTTTTCAGCATTATTGTCTGCTGGGCACATGGCCAACAGAATAGTCCACTCCAAATATTTGTGGATGTTGTTCTCATTGATTGCTTGTGGCAGAATGCATTTTCAGAAACATGCACTGCTTGAACTGTTCAATCTAGATCACTGAAGTTTGTATATTATAGATATTTGAGGAGAGGATGATTCTAGAGGAGCACGCCTCATAATGTCCAGAATAAGTCACTGTGACATACTTTGTCCAACTGCTAGTATTATTATGTTTGTTTTCATATCCATGACAATTAGCACAATTATGCAGACACTAAAAGTATGAAACTGAAAAAGAAATTATTTTTTGTTTTGAGTCAAATGCAAAAGAAATTTCTTTTCAGTTTCTTGTGTGTCGATGGTGACTTTAGAATTTTCTTCATATATACTACATCAATACCTTAGGTAGACAGGGCACAATTAAGCCTGGCAAAGGCTTTGCTGACTTTTTCACTTCCATATGGTTTTGTAAATGAACTATATCTAGGAAACTTTGGAACATAATCTAATAAGTACATACAAAAATGTGTAAAATATTCATTCTCGTTTCCTTGATCTATTTTTGTCCACATGATTGTAAACATTATATATGTTCCTTGGTAATAATCAACGTCTATGTTCATTGTTTACAGACTAGGGTTATGGCTGTGGTTGATGCATAAAAAAAAGAAAATTTCTGATAAGCAAACTATTTTGTGTGCTGCAATAAAGAATAGCTGAAATGTGTCACTTTCAACGAGTGAACAAGCTATAGTCAGTAGATATATACAACATAACTGATTTTTTTCTCATCCCGAACGTCAGTTATTGTATCAATCGTTTCAGAACTGCGTGTCCTTTTTATCACATTCCCTCAGTAGACACAAATTTAAAAAAAATACAAACCTGCAAGATTTCATCTAAAGTTTTTCTTATCATTTTCTCCTATACATTTATCTGATTTGTATTAGTTCATTGAAATTTCGAAAAGCTCCTTACATCGGTCATTTCGTTAATTAGATACAGACTGT
Source organism: Megalonaias nervosa (assembly GCA_016617855.1). Classification (NCBI taxonomy): domain Eukaryota; kingdom Metazoa; phylum Mollusca; class Bivalvia; order Unionida; family Unionidae; genus Megalonaias; species Megalonaias nervosa. Next base: position 58,906 of record JAECUM010093658.1, on the reverse strand, counting down.
GGCCATTTTGTTTTAGGAAAGGTCAAGGTTCTCAAATGCCTGTATCTGTGGTAATTATATGTATAATTGTATCGTGCATCTCTCTTGTCTCCTGGGACTAGCCTGGTCAAGTAGACTCGGTACCTTTAGTCCGCGCCATATCGGTATAATTTTTGTTTCTTCATGGACAAGTTATGAAAATCAGTCTAGCGTCACATTTGCTCACACGGCTACAACGTGTGATCGTAGCGAGCGTAGGAGAAAAATCATAAAGTTCCTTATCCCCAGTTTCCGTTTTGAGATGCAAAGTTGTAAATAACAAAATGTATTGTAATAAGTCCTTGCTTGTTGTTTGGTAGTTTGCACTGGGAACTCGGTGTAAAGCATTATCGACACGCAATACCCATAGCCTCCCACAAGTAGACATTGCGGTGCATTTTACTCTCAGACTTGCTAATTACTTACAGGATAATTCTAACAATAGTTTCGGGACCCCATCCGTAAAATGGGGAATTAGTTTTTAACATATTTTGTAAATGGCAAAACGAGTGTTTTTGGAAAGTATTAGAGTATTTATGAAATAATTTAACACTTACTCCTGAGGTTTCTAACCTCCTTTCCCTAACCACTCCTAATTTGTGTTGCAATTTAGTTCAGATATTCCTTTATAGCAGATTATAAACGTTATATTATAAGGGTGTATGTATAGAGAAAACCAAAATTAGTTATATAAATTTGATTTTATTTTGTAAAGAAGATGCCTTCTTAAATATCATCGGTAGTAAAAATTGTGTTCTTGGCATAAAATTAGTTCGATTTAAAAAGAACCCAAAACAGGTCCTTAATATTAAACAAATTATATCTTTATTCATCAAACATTATTTTAAATTTAGGCTGCCTTATAATAATTGTGTTTGTATTACAGGAATAAGAGACCCGTATGGCAGTATGGCACCGTTAGTTTCACATCATATTCAGTAAGTTCTGTTTTAAAGGACGTAAATCTTTGCAGCAGAATTATCAAGCAAACAGGTCACTAAACTTGAATACTGATAAAAACTATATTCCTTTTCCAATGCAAAATGTACGAAATAGTATGTCACAAAAACATGATTTGGTTCATTAGAAGTAAAATAATGGAAAGAATCATTTAGCGTTTCGCGCTAGATTACGTGACTCCTAACGTATCGTGGCAAACGAATCTCAGGCTGAGTGTTGAATTTAAGTATTTCAAACTGCATATTTTGTGTATCGATAATTGGCAATATGTTTTGGTAACTTTAGTAACCACCAAAACACCGGGTACAAAATTATAATTAAGGAAGGAACACGCATCAGTCTCTATGAAAATGGAGGAGATGTCAGCTTTTAGACAATGCCTATGTGTTGGAAAATCCTTATTACTTGCTAGACCCACGAAAGGGGGTAATTCGTCGAAATATCTGTCACTTCGCCTATACAAGTTTGGAAACCAAAGTTCACTCTATCTTGTATTGATTTCAAAACATTGCACCACCCCCTTTGTCTCAACACATTGCATTTGTAATCAAGGTAAAACGTCGACTTGTTGTAAATGTTCCCTTCAAAAAGGAAGGTGGAAATATAGAAAAAGAAGTTTCATGTTTTAAAAGTAATATTTGGAGGATAATATGATGATAAAAAATGTCAATATAACATTGTTTTCTACGAAAATTTCCGCTGAAAATTCACGCATAATTAATGAAAAACAATTGACATTTTGTTGCCCAATCCGAAGCAAATTAATACTCAGTTGTACGTATCCATGTCCATTACTAATACAGATATCATTATATCTAATATTTCATCATACAGACATGAAAAATGGTCTTCTGTTATGGAAATGATTGCAAACTTTCGACAGTAATCTATTTTCGAAGTTGCCATTTTATGTTATACAACACCTGTAGTGAAGTAGTGCAAGAAAAGTGTTAGTATTTTTATAAGCTTCTAATAGTATTTCATTAGCATTTTAATAATCTGACATGAAAATATGATGTGGTGTAATTGTAATTTAACATTGTTTCTGGTTGCTATTTTGAACTTTGCACACCCGCTTCTCCTTAATTTCGTCGTTTGCGCCCTATTCTGGCTAGAGGGAGGAAATATCGCCCAAATATTGGAGTCCAGCCTGGAAACTGACTTATTATGATCACATACGCTTCAAAGCAATGCCAGTCTGAATATAATGAACTATAGGTTCTGACAAGCAAGAATTACTGATATTCAATTAGTTTTAATTCATAAAAGAAATTCTGCGGCTGTCAGATGGACCCAAATAATATAGCAGAAATACTTTGAAGTTTACTACTACTGGGGCAATTTTCAATGCAGAATCCCATGCACTGGATGTTCCTTAACGTGACTGCATTAAATATATAGTCCTATGTCAGATCTCATGGAAAGTAAAAGTTTGGACTCCAACTAGACATACGCGGAATACATACATAACAATTTAATTAGAATATAAGTCCTGTCTTTTATTTCAAAGTATATAATTTGTTAAGGGCTTTGTGTCTAATTTAAAACTACCCTTGCCTAAAAGACTTTCTTCACACCAACATATCAGTTAAGTAAAATACAGCTAACATATTAATTCTGTACATTAAAATTAGCTATATGCTGACTTGTGGCGATTTCAGTTGTTTCCTGTGATACATTCTGTGTTTTTAGTACACGGTCACTTGTCTAATTCAGATTTTATAGTCTCAAGATAAAATCAGCTTTCTGTTTTGAAAATTCGCGTTTGTTCCTTAAATAAAGTTAATTTAGTGAAAAACACTTAGAAAATTTTGCTTTAAAAAGCGTGCCAATCCTGAAGTTTGAGTTTCCGTTTAATGTGTTGGGGGTCTTTTCTTGCTTTAAAATTGAACTTTGGGATCGAACTTTTTGGAGTTTTGGAGTTGACGGGTTGATTCTCATCCCCCCCTCAAAAAAATATCCATCTGGAGGGGATTTTAAATACTGCACCCTATTCGCGAACCCTTTTTTTAGGACTTGTGTGACTATATCAAACTGTGATAATAAGCTACGCATGGGAGAATAATGTACTATCCTTGGCTATGGGTTATTTTGCTGGTAAGATTGACATGAACAAATGTTAAAAACTACATATGATAATTATTAACCTTGATGAAAATGTAGCTAAAATCTTACTATAATCTAGTGGATTCATTTATTTTCATAGATGTTAGTTTACATGTTACAAATTTTACAATTTCAAAGGTATTTAAATTTCTGGATGGGGAAATGTGAGTGGTTCTATAATGGCAGCTGGGTCAGTGCGTTGGATCTTAAAATTCCTGGTTTGTAGCAAACATGAATCCACAAATCTGGGTATCCCACAAAAGATTTGAATTACAGTAACTCGTTATGTGTAATACACACCTATATAAGGATTGTAACTCTTGTAACATTCATTGCTTACTTCCAGTATTCGAGAGAAGCAACCCTTTTGAACACTCCAGGTAGAGTCACCATACCTCTTGGTGAAGGATGATCCAGGCAAGGAATAAGAAGCTACATATGAGGACCTTTCAAAGACTTTATACTGGAAAATCCTATTTGAAAAATGAAGCGAATTAGTAAACTAGTTTCGTTTGAACCGATTGGTAATGTATTCTAGCAGATACGTGTGTGATGATTTATGCCAAGGAAATGGAAAATGAAATTTCGCAATATGTTAATTGAATCTGCTTGTCCCAGTGTGGGTCATTAGTATATGTAGGACATTGCATACAAAATTACAAGAGGAACACAATCTGCACAATGATTAAACACGCTTGAGTACCTTGATTTATCTATTTATATCCTTCACCACAGTCTCAATTATGCAAAATTTACCGAGGACTCTTTAGTTTTATTTTCCATTATGAATACTGCAAAAAAATGTTTAAATGGCAGTATATATGGTGTAAAACGTATGAAATCTATTTTGAAGAACCAAATCAGACGAATGGATTCCTGTCATCGAGAAAGAAACGCTTATGAAAAGGTGAGAAGTTTGTTTTGCATGCTTGAGGGTTATGTGTCTTTCTTGTGTTACGAGACATTTCTAATTAACAATGAAACTTACTTAGTCAACGCCTGGAGCAAACTTTTATCACCTTTTGTAAAATAATGGAATCAGTCTCAAGGGAGCTTGACCGACAACACAGTTCTTCTGATAATATTGTGTGATATGATGGATCCAAACGATCAAACGTACAACAATTTCATCTTTTACTTGAGGAATTATATTCCTTGGAGAAGATTGTGCAGGGTAAAGCAAGATCCCACAATTGTGTTTGATCTCATGGAGAAGAGTGGAATCTTGAAAGTAGGGAAATATCAAGTTCTGAAGGAGGCACTAGAAGCTGTTGGGTATATCAACATATTGGATCTTTTAAAGAATGAGGAAGAACGTATAACTAGACAAATGAGAAAACACAGTTACAGAGATGGTCCCATGGCTGGAATTTCATCTAGTATTGGTCTGTCTGTCTGTCTGTCTCCCTCCCACCCTCTCTCTCTCTCTCTCTCTCTCTCTCTCTCTCTCTCTCACACACACACACACACACACACACACACACACACACACACACACACACACACACACACACAGAGTTGGAACACAGTGAAAAGTATTTACATCTTGATAAAAAATGCGAACGTTGGTACAGAGAATTTCTGGGCGCGAATCTTGTTGCTAAAACGAAGAATAACCTTTGTGCAGAGAATTCATAGTCACGAGTTTGGTATTAGAATGACGAAGAAAAGTATATTGTAAGCCGATAGAAAAGTGTACTAAATAAAATATATAAAACGTGATGGATATATTGTGCTATATTTGCTTGCATAAAAAAGACGCACTTATTATGTTGAACCAGCTTTCCAATCTCTAATGAACAAAATTCCAAACCAAATGGGCATATTACAGCTTAGGACACTTAAAGTATCTAGTGGTCACTATTACAGATAACTGCAACATTATCCTCCAAATAAGAAATCCCACTTCTCATAATTGTCAGCTAGTCTTAAATGGATGCACTTCATAATACCATCCTACTTATGCTAAAATAACATACCTAAATATAACCTTCATAATCCATCATTTCAGAAGCTTTGACTGCGCAATCTATGGAATCAGAAGGTACAGTAAATTTGTATCTGCGTATTTTGGTATCTGAAAAGGTATGAAGGCTTCAATAATGACGAATCTCATGTTTATTGGTGCAGGCCAGTTTAGTGATTTTCAGTAAAGAATATATGTTAATATAATGCAGAATTTAGTAGCTTTCAAAGGCATGGAAAGTACTGATATAATCGTATAGTTTCTGTATGAACATTGGGAAAATTAACTTCAAATTAGATATTTTGCAGCCGTTACAAAGGCACTGTGGTTCATGACTGGGACCCAGACCGCAGTCTGTTTTCTCGAAGTCAGTATTTTATTCTTTCTGCAGATACTCAGCCTTCTACTCTCTCTACTGTTGAAGTAAGTCTTCAGAAGGATCTACTTCTTCGCTACAAGTTCCTGAATGTGATACCAATTTCATGACTACATGAATATTATACCACTCTTCTTGATGACATCTATACAAGCTTCATTATAGAAAAAGAAGACAATGAAAATTTAGGTCACTTAAGACAAAGGCAGCTTAAAAGTTTTAAGGATCCTATATACCTGAAATCTTTTCAACAGGTCTTTGGAGACGAACGCAACAAGAGACTGATTCTTAAGGGATTTATGGGGAGTGGTAAAAGTGTGTTCTGTAGGAAGGTTGCTCAGACATGGTGTAGGGTCAAGACTAACCAGGTAGACCCTGAGTCAGCAGGTGAGAGAGAGGTATCTTCCACAAGTGCACTTGATGGCGAGGATATACTCTTACAGTTTTGAGATTTTGTTCTTTATTGATCTGGCTAAGGTTAATAGTCAGGCAGTGTTCACAACCAAATGATATTGAGAATAAGAACTTTCTACGTAAACTGCTGCAAAATGTGCCAGAGAAGATATTGATAATATTAGATGGACTTGATGAAATAGGATCTCAGAGTCCTGGCTTTGTAAAGGATCTACTGGAAAGACAACTCTATACACGAGTCGCTGTTTTGGTTTGTACTAGACCTTGGCAAGTTTCTAATTTAGGCCTGCAAGCTCATTCTCATTATGACCTTTTATTAACTGTACATGGTTTTGACGAGAAAAGTGCCCTCGACTTTGCTACTAAAGTCATCCATGCTCATGATAAAGCTGTCAGTGACCGTATGGTCAAAGATATGGCAGAATTACTTACATACAAGAAGCTCTTTGCAACCTTCAAAAGTGTGCCTTTGCTTCTTCTCTTACTTATAAATGTTTGGTACAATGACAAGTCACTTCCGGACCAATACAGTGTGTTGTACAGCAAACTAATAGACTGCATGATTACGAGTTATTTGAATAAAACCAAGGGAAAGAACCTGAAATGCGTTCTTAGTATTGATCAGCAAACTCTCCTATAATTTTTTACTTCAAAGGCAACATGGAGCAACAATTATTATCAGTAGAGAGAAACTTTTAGAGAGTCTTGATAAGGACAAAGAAACTGCTGAATCGAAACTATTTGTCCTTCTAGGTTGTAGAAATCTCTCCAAGTCTGATGCGCCCTCTCCACTTGAGAGAAACTATTCTGTCTCTTTTCTTCATTTAACCATACAGGAGTTTTTGTCTGCCATTCATTTGATACTAAATAAATATGTATTTCAAGAATTCTTCTCGTCCTGGACATGATTAGATGATGTTTTACAAAATGAAAACTTGGTAATTTTTATATGTGGATTGGCGCCAAATACTGGAACACTGGTTTTCAGCCGCATTTGTGAGGTTTGTGATCATGTCCCTAAGGTTCTGATTTACCGATATGATTCTGTTTGGTGTACACATAGGTATACAATAGAAAACCTCTGTTCTCTGTATCGAATTTGCCTGAATGAAGTAAGTGTCAGCTTTACTACCTTTATCTGACATCAGGATCAAGGCCTCGTTGATTGAAAATAAATCTGAGGATTTTCTCTGCATGATAATGAAGTTAGATTTAACTTCTGCAATTAAATCATTTAAATTGTTCAATCTGCTGTTAGCAGCTGATAGCAGCGAATCCCTCTGCAAAACTATTAGTTGCTGTAATAATCTGCATAGTCCTGATGTGGAATACATTACACTACATGATAGTGTCCTTGATATGAACAGACTGGTAGGTCTGACTTACCTCAGACTGCAGGATGTAACCATGTCCATTGAGTGTAGTAAATACCTTTGTAGAAGTATCAGTAACTGTACCAACCTGCAGTTTCTAAATCTGCAGAACATTAAACTATATGATAGTATGCTTGACTTAAGCAAACTGATAGGTCTAACTAACCTCAAGCTGTGGAAAATAACCGTGTCATCTGAGTTCATTGAATCCCTATGGTAAAGTATCAGTAACCATATTCACCTGCAGACTCTACATCTGATCAGCATTACACTACATGACAGTATCCTTGATTTGAGCAGATTGACACGTTTAATTAACCTGACATTGTGGTCGGTAACCATGTCCGGTGAGTGTATTGAATCACTATGTAGATGCATCAGTAACTGTACTATCCTGCGGACTCGGCATCTGGATTGCATTACACTTCACGATACTGTCCTTGATCTCAGCAGACTGACAGATCTATCTACGCTCAGGTTGTGGCAGCTAAACATGTCGTTAGAGTGCAGTAGGTCCCTATGTAGAAGTATTAGTACTTGTACCCGCCTGCAATCTCTACATCTGATCATCATGACTCTACATGACAGTATCCTTGATCTTAACATTCTGACAAGTCTAACTGATTTTATATTGTGGGATGTAACCATGTCCAGTGAGTGCAGTAAATCTCTATGTAGAAGTATTAGTAACTGTACTCACCTACAGAATCTAGATCTACAAGAGATTACACTACATGATCGTATCCTTGACCTGAGCAGACTGACTGGTCTAACTAAGCTGGAACTACTAAGTGTTACCATGTCCAGTGAGTGCAGTGAATCCCTATGTAGAAGTATCAGTAACTGTACTCACCTATAGAATCTAGATCTGCAAGAGATTACACTACATGATGGTGTCCTTGACCTGAGCAGACTGACAGGTCTAACTAATCTTAAGCAGAGGAACGTAACCATGTCCACTGAGTGCAGCAACACTCTGTACAGAAGTATTCATAAGTGTGTACGAATGCAGGCCTTACATCTGGAGGAGATTACATTACATGATAGTATCCTTGATTTGAGCACGTTTACAAATATGACAAACCTGGTTATTATGGGAGTTCGCATGAGCAGTCCGTGTCACCAAGTCTTGAATACAAGTGTTAAAGCCCTTCCTAGCCTGCTTTTGTTTAAGACTGAGGGGCTGACGGTATCTGCGGACTCATATAATTAGAATATCGGTTCTTACTGAAGTTTGAACGAGTGGTCAGTTTTGTTGAGTAATGAGAAAAAAATACCAAAGAACTTCTTACCTGAAGGTACCTTATATTGTGCCTACATGTTTCTAATGAGGCTTGATAACTTACCTGTATAAGTTGTGGAAGACATGTGTGATATTCATAAATTATCCTACTGAAATCAGAATTAAGAATGTCAATATTAACATTCTAATCTATGAATATTTGTATTGTCAAGAACACAGCGAAAAATAAACTTCTCCATTTGATGGGTTTGTCTTGGAGTAATTACTAAAACCAAGAAAAGTGTCAGCATGAGTCAATTTTGGTACCGGTAAACCTTTATCATTTGCATAAATAGCGATGCAAAGAGTTTTGTATTATATCAAAAGGCACTGAGTAACAACAACAGTTGATGTCCAGGATATGAACACATCATATGCTTCCAAGATTTTATACGGCTACTATCACAAAATATATCACACAAAACATTATCATTGAAGAGGCAAACAATTCATATAACGTTCTGTTCTGAATGTTTGTGAAAAAGCATCAGGCGATAAATATGACCTTTGCTGAAAGACAAAAATTAAATAATTGTCATGCATACAAAATTAAAACTAATTTAATTCATAATTTCATCTTCAATCAAGATCAAAATTTGATTATGCATGCATCAATTATTTTTTATTACCACGCAACTTCATACAAAAACTCATCCCCATATTAGACGGCATAAAATGAAAATGCTGCCCATTGGATATCTAATACGTGTGCCATTGCAGCCATCCCGAAAATCTTGCTATCTCTACTCCTTTTGAACGAATGCTCATATTGACATGGGTTTTTGATTGAAAGATTTCCTAGGAGTCTGGATAAATTAAAACTGGTAGCGATGTGATAACCAATATGGCTTTCATGGCAACCATCTTGTTAAACTTGATTTCACTACTATTATTGAAGGGAGACAATAACATTTCGATCGCATAAAAATAATTCTTATGTTGTCTAGGTGGTCGTGAACAAAAATTGTACCAATCTGATCTCTAATATAGTCAAAATGCTGCTAATGAAACATGTGATATAGCTACCATAATAGACTTGCTGAATATCTTTTCGCAACTCCTTGTTAATGGATTGTCATAGTATTGGCATGGGTTATTGCTAAATGACCAAACAAAAGAGGCACGATTTATGTCATTGTACCATCGGCATACCTCATTGGCTCTGCCAACGATGGAGCAAAAACGGAAGAGTATCCATCCAGGACATCAACACAGCAATGCATGCGGAAAGGTAAAGAGATTAAATATTATTTGATCAAGGAGAATGAAAATATTAAAGGTGTAAGAAAGAAATACAAAATCTACGTGTTCAAAATTTTGAATGGGTTAAGTATGGAAACAGTTGAATATGGATGTTTCAGCAGCTAGATTATGTCTATCGGGAACACTGGTTGTTCCATTAAACTTTACCTGATTTAGCACAATAGTTAAAGGAATTGTTTCTAAAGCTTTAAATGATCAGATAACTAGTAAAAATGTTATGAAATTATAACATATACTTTCGTCAAGTTGAACAGCGTCAGTAATATGACAAGCCAAAATATCAGTAGACATGATACATCTTTGATACACCTTGTTGGCTCTTTTGATCATCAAAGAATATATCAGATACGGGGAGATAAAACACAAAATCAGAAACACGTGAGTACAGAAACAAAGATGAAAGATCTTGCAGCAAGATGTAAACGACGGAGTACAATCTGAATATAATTAATTTGGTTTAACCACTCTTCGGATTTCAGAAATACTAAACAATCTGGACCAGAAACTTTCACACCTACATCAGGAAATGAATGAACTAAACCAGCTTTTATATGAATGTGAGCACTTGTTTCCTGATTTTCCAACATGAACAAATAAAATCTATCATGATGTTGAGATTTTAGATTCTAGACCTGTGAAGCAGCGTCCTTTTAGAATAAATCCTCTCAAGAAGGAATATTTGAAAAAGAAATTCATTATTTACTAGAGAATGATTTTGTAGAACTGAATAAAATAACTGGAGTTCACCTAGTATTTTGCGTCTCAACCAGCTCCTACATTCCGTATGTGTACTGACTATAGAAATGTCGACAATATCATGGCAACGGATTTATTTCCAATGTCAAGAATAATTAATTGCAAAGACAAAATTGGAAATGCAAAATATGTAACCAAGTTTGACCTTTTAAAAGGATTCTAGCAAATTATACTCACGGAAGAACAAAGGGAATTTCGGCGTTTGCAACTCCAGATGGGCTTGTTCATCATAAGGTGATGCCATTCAGAATGACAAATTCTCCTGCAACATTCCAGAATTTAAGGAACATATTAACATCTGGTCTAGATAAGTATGATGCATACACCGATGACACCATTATATACAACGACACTTGGGAGATCACTTGGAAACTATTCGGAAATTCCTCGATGCACTCAGTAATGCAAGTGTAATTTTTAATTTCATTAGAAGAGATTTTTGCCTTGCTTGTATCAGATTTTTAGGAGATATTGTGGGACAAGGTAAAGTTAAACTCGTAGAAGTTAAGGTCAAGACTATCTCTGAATTCCCAGTGCCCACTAGTAAAACGCGGCTGATGCGATATTTGGGTATGGCTGGGTATTTTATTTTAGATTTTGTTCAAATTTTTCATAATTGCCGAATCTTTAACAAATTTGTTGAGTAAGATGTCCAAGTTTCACTGGTCTGGCAGATGTCGGGAAGCTCTTGATAAATTAAAAGCTGTAGCTAAAAGTGCACCAGTTCTTTCGGCACCAAATTTCAGTCAATTATTTAAATTGTCTTTTGATGCAAAAGATGTAGGCATTGGTGATTTGATTCATGAAGATAAAAAAAGGGTGTGGATCATCTACTGTGATATTTTTCTAAGGATAATGTGATTGCACATGCACTCTCATGTGCATAGAACTATGTTGCTTTATTTTCTGTACATTTTTGTAAAATTAAGTTCAGCATCATTCATAAAACATCTTCCTATGCAATTTTAATTATAATAGTATCATATCCATATTTGACAAATATGTAAAAGAAAGTTTTATTAATCTTTCTGTTCGTTTATAAAGGGAGGTGTCATGTATATTTAATTTATATATTGTAACTTAGCTTTTGTCCACGGTTGTAAATTGTAAACAACGTGCTCAACATAGCTAACGTTTGTCCATGATTGTAAGTTGTAAACAACATGTTTACCTAGCAAGAATTCATGGCCAGTCTTGTTTACAATTTGAATAGGTTTCTCCATTGGAAATCTTCATATGCTATCATGTTATCAGTCACGTGAAAAACTAGGATAAATAGGGACTTGATAAATAATTCATTCCTGTTTTATATTAGTCTGTGGGGATCCATAATCAGATGCAGTTGTGTTGTTGACATCAGACATATTTCAAGAGGAATTATTTAAAATATTCACTTGAATTACTAATGTGCTCAGTGACTTTTGGACTAATATACACTGCTTTGGGATTCTTGTGAACTCATTCAAATACATTCTGGATTGCATCATTGAGTTATATCAGGATACTCAAGACTATTAGAATTCATTCGGAACATTCTACATTTTTTGGACTTGTGATAGAACATCTAGGATTGCTTGGAATTCAATTCTCGTCTTTTGAAATTTCACTTTGCATTGTGGAAAAAATAAATTGATTATTGATTTTGCTTATAACTGTTTGTTTACTTCTTTCAGTTACAGGTTTTATGACCTAGAATTGTAACAATGATCCACTGGCTTCTTATTTTTGTTCTATATTTTATGGCCAAGAATCGTAACAATGATCTGCTTTTTTTCTGTTACATAGTTTAGGATTTAGAATTGCAACAATGGTCCACTGGCATTTTATTTTTCTTACACTTTAAAGCACCAGCAAAATAAAAACAAACATTTACATTACTATAATGACTGAATCAGAATGGTAGGGATCCACCACAAGCCACATCAATGACTAAATCAGAATGATATGGATCCACAACAAGCCACATCAATATGACTGAATCAGAATGGTAGGGATTAACCACATGCCACATCACTGATTCAAAATTACAGACACTCCTACCAACCCATTCATATCAATGACTCAATCAAAATTACAGACACTCCTACCAACCCACTCACATCAATGACTCAATCAAAATTACAGACACTCCTACCAACCCACTCACATCAATGACTCAATCAAAATTAGAGACACTCCTACCAACCCACTCACATCAATGAGTCAATCAAAATTAGACACTTCTACCAACCCATTCACATCAATGACTCAATCAAAATTAGAGACACTCCTACCAACCCATTCACATCAATGACTCAATCAAAATTATAGACACTCCTACAAGCCCACTCACTTAAATGATTCAATCAAAATTATAGATGTCCCTACCAACCATCAATGACTCGATCAAAATTATAGACACTCCTACCAACCCACTCACATCAATGACTCAATCAAAATTATAGACGACTCTACCAACCATCAATGACTCGATCAAAATTATAGACACTCCTACCAACCCATTCACATCAATGACTCAATCAAAATTAGAGACACTCCTACCAACCCATTCACATCAATGACTCAATCAAAATTAGAGACACTCCTACCAACCCACTCACATCAATGACTCAATCAAAATTATAGACACTTCTACCAATCCATTCACATCAATATTACTGAATCAAAATTATGGGAATCATACCATCCAACATATAAGAAAAACAAGCCATTGAATGTATTTTGTTTTTGAATGAGTGTGTATGTGATTTGGATTTTTAATGTAGCTTTAAAAATTTTTCAGTCATATCACTATGATGTCTGCAGTGTGGCAGTTTATAGTGATGTCTAGCACTGGGGCATGGAAAGCAGTGAAGACCAAACACATTTTCAATAAAAGTGACCTATAGATCTTAAAGAACAAAAAATCTGTAGCTAAAACACCTTTATTGAAAAAAGAACTATTACAAACAATAACCAAACAAACAAAATTTAATTGAAATCAAATTACAAATTAATCAACCATTAACATGGCTTCCCAAAATACTACATTGACTGAAATAATTAAAACAAGAAATGAGTTGCTAAGCAACTGAGTGGACCTTTTAATTAAGGAAATGAAAAGAACACAATAAAACAAAATAGACCATCTCAGTGACACACCTGAAAATTACACAGCGAATAGTGAAAGCAATGCTTCTGAGCAAAAATAAAGCCGCATCTACTTTAAAAATAATTGTACAAGATATCAAAAAAATATACTTCTACTTCTCTAAACAAAAATAAAAGTTAACAACATTCTCAAAATTTGGTCCCTACTGAGAAAATACAAATGGTAGAATACAAGTAAATGGAGGTCAACCTTATGGGCTTGCAACAAAAATAATTTTTTAAATTTCTTACCAATTTCATGCCAGCATTAAAACCAGTTTTTATGCAATTCCTTCCCATTGGACATTTGCCACTGATTACTCGTCTACATGCTACACGAGTACAATGGATCAATGGTTCCATGTTTCAGAAATTTTTCCCATGATGAAAGCCTTCTAAAACTATGGACCAGTCCAGAAATCTAACTGTACACTCATGCTATCTATAGAGAAACAAGCATGATGAGTAAATTCATTTCAGATGATGCAAAAGTAAAGAATGGGAAAATAAATAAAATAATTATGTTCATACTTCTATATGTAAGAAATGCACATACTGATGGTATTACAGTCTGTCCAGACTGCTACATTTTTTAAATGTACACACAGATAGTAAACAGAGTCCATACTGCTACATTTTTAAATGTACATATGATGGTATTAGTCAGTCCAGACTGCTACATGTAGAAAATGTACACATGGATTGTAGTATTACAGTGTGTCCATACTGTTACATGTAGAAAATGTATGGATGGTATTATTCTGTCCAGACTGCTACATGTAGAAAATGCACATATGGATGATATTATAGTCTGTCCAGACTGCTACATGCAAGAAATGTACACAAAGATGGTATTACAATCTGTCCAGACTGATAAATGTAGAAAATGTACATATGGATGGTTTGAGTCTGTCCAAACTGTTACATGTAGAAAATGTACATATGGATGGAATTAGTCTGTCCAGACTGCTACATGCAGAAAATGTACATATGGATGGTATTATATAACTACAGACATTTGACTTTAAGTATAGTTTCAACCAACTCCATGTAAAACATTGCTTAATATACATGTAACACACATCACTCTCATTAACCTTATCACTCAATGAAATAAATGCATTCCTTAAGCAAAGATACTATTTGTCAAATTTTGTCAGTTAGGTTCTGTGGTTTCCGCTAAGTCATCTGAAATGTTTGACATTTTGTGACATTTTTCACAGTGGCAGTATTTCATGGCAGATCTGCTTCATTTATATACCCAAAAGGCCTTATTGCCAGGATGCTTTCAATAAAATTAGGCAGATCAGCATCATTCGTATAAACTAGAAAGGCCTTATTGCCAGGATGCATTTAATAAAATTCAGGCAAACTCTGTTTAGCAGTTTTTGAGAAGTAATTTGATGGTTTTTCTATTTTTAGAAATAATATATTTGTTTGTGGATTGGTATCATCTGTACAAACCTAAATGTCCTTTTTGCCAAGATGCTACCTACCATGTTTGATTGAAATTAGACCGGGAATTTTTGCAGAAGATGAAAACAGTAATTTTCAATAGATGAAACACACTACAAACTCACACGGTCTTACAGCCAATTGAGCTGCACACTGTAAGATTTTTCAAGACAATATGGGACACTAGAAAAATTTAATATTCCATGGAATCAACTGATCTCGCACAATAGTTATGTACAGCTGACTCAAATGATGGTGAACTGTGGTCTGGAGCAATTATATAAGCCCATTACATCATCTGAAGACAAAATTTATACAGATTAGTAAAGCTGAAATGTAAATGTCACTGAATCAGAAAAACCAACCTTATTATTCACCAAACTTTGACCAAATACTGTCCTAACAAAATATGTTAAAAGACCTAGAAAGAAATATCAAATTTAATTTTCCCATAATTTATTTTAAACATCAAATTAAAAAATGTACCTGTAACCATAAAAATAAACTAATAATTTAAAAACTTAGTTCTTGCTTGATGGTGTCTTGCACTAAATGTACCATTAAAACTTAGTAAACACAATAACGCTATAACGAGTTTAATAACAAAACATCAGTATCTTAAAATATTAAACCATCACCTCTTAAAAGACAAAATATATAAAAATGGCAAATTTGTCTCATCTGATCATTTTATGTTATCCAATATATAATGCATTAATGTTCATTTAACTTAATTTATTTTCAGAATAACTACACAAAATACAAAAATATTGCCATATTTTAATCTTCTGAAATAATAATAATACTTATATATTTAATCTCAGTATCAAAGTTGGTAAAAATTGTTTTGCAAAATAATTTTGTAGAAAATGAAAACAAGGGCCCATGCACATATACTTGGATTTGATTGTCAATTGAGATTTTTCCAAATGAGATTTTGTGCCAATTGAAATTTTGTTACAGCTATACTTTTCAATCCATACTGAGTTTCAAAAGATCCTTCAGTTAAAAAAAAAAATGACAAAGCTTTATATACAATTATAAACCAATGTATAAGTTTACTTTTATTGCATACA
Source organism: Megalonaias nervosa (assembly GCA_016617855.1). Taxonomy (NCBI): domain Eukaryota; kingdom Metazoa; phylum Mollusca; class Bivalvia; order Unionida; family Unionidae; genus Megalonaias; species Megalonaias nervosa. The sequence continues at coordinate 42,732 of JAECUM010093658.1, read as the reverse complement.
TATTTTTGTATTTTCAGTCTTTGCTTTGAAAATGATGCCAAAAATATCTTGTTTGTTTGTTTGGTTTTCAAGTCCTATCATGTAGTTCAAGTAGTGAAATGCTGACTTGCATAAAACTGATGGATGAAACATACTTGGTGCACAAACTATGAAATTACACATTGTATGTAATATGGTTTGTTAGTATCATTCTCATCGCTCCATATACAATACAGCATTAAATAACATGATGTACACATTTCATGTATGTCATATGATACATATGTAAGAGAACTGAATATTATTATATTAGAATACACACTTGTTAGTCATTGTTCCTTTTATATTACCGGGCCAAATTTTCTTGTGTCTGTCATGGTGCTATTTATATTACCAACCAAAATGTTTGTGACTGTCATGATGTTAATTATATTACCAGACCAAATTTACACAAAAGTCTTGAACTCATATATTTATCCAAAACTAACATGTCTGATAATTACAATGAACAAACTAATGTACTTACCAAGACCAGCTGTTTAATTTCAAATGTGTCATTTTGGATTATATCTAGAAGCATTCTGTGTTTAACAAATTGCAGGTATTCAACCATAATTGATACTTAAGCAGGTAAGTTAGTTTGTTCATTCCTCTTCTTAAAAGAAACTTCTGAATGTGTTAAGAGTTTTCTAAAGACTTGGTTATTTTTAATTTCAATACAATTACAGGTTTAGAAGCATTCTGTGCCTCAACTTCTGTATTAAACCAGTGACTATAGGTTTGATGAAGCAACCATTATAAGCTTTATTACTGATTAATTATTCAGCATGTGATCTTTTGGTACATTATTATACATAATATATAGCATATGATCTTTTGTTCTGTGAAATTGTTGGTAAATGTAAAGGAATCATTAGCAAACCCACAATATGTAGACACACTTGCAAATACATTGGGAATTCACATTTGCATCTTGGTGGGATTATAAAATAATTTGAAACTTTATTTTCATTAAGAGCTAGGATGGCCACCATCAAGGTTTGGCTCATCAAAGGATTGAATTAACAAGTGTATACAAAATTAATAAAGAATCTAGTCTGAAAGGAATATGTTTTTCAAAATATATATGTATTGAAACAAGTAGCCACATGTTTACTTTCCAAGATAATTAAAAAAGTATGTATGAACAAACACAATAAAAATATATTTTACAGGCAGAAGTGAAAGAAAGAAGAATGTATAAACCAGTTTATGTGAACGAAAAACCAATACATGTGTTTATTTTGTTTATGTTTTCTTCATGCTACCTTTTATATATTGAAAGAAACCCAAAGAAAATTTGTTTTGGGGCCTGGTAATTTATCATCCAAAGACATAATTTAACTATCTGTATATTAATACCAAAAAAAGTCACTTGTATGGAATCAATTATGTTCCCTATTAATATTATATTCCCTGATATTTCCAAGGTCTCTGATGAACATCATTTTCTCTACAGAACAATTTCAATATTGTGCATTGTATGAATATATGCAAATGACCCATTCATAAATAAATACTGATAAACTCCAGTGAATTAAAGAAACACATGTATCATACAAAAACAATATATCAAATATAAAGTTAGCTATTGTTACTCACTGAATAAATATTGAACACATAACACGGAATATTTCCATCGCATGAAAACTGTTAATGGACAAGACGCTTAAATTTCTCCACAAGTTTTATTTTGATTCTGTTCATTATTAAAGAAGCTTTAGCATTCTCATGGAGATCAAAACACTTTCAAAGGTTACTATGACCTTGTCTGGATTTATTCCAATTCTTTCAGATGAGAATAAACAAAAATGCTTCCTTTTCATAAAAAAACTCGTTCTATTAGAAATAGAAGAATGGTGTGTGTTAGTGCTAAAATCAATCCAGAAGATTACAAGTGACTGAACACATTCTTGACAAATGACACCTAATTTAAATTTTAAAATCTGCCATATAATAAGACACTATCCATATCTTAAACTTTCAAAACTTAAAAGGAATGTTATTAAAATTAGTAGATTAAAATAGCTTAAAAATATAAAATGACAATTAGGGACTTAAATCAAATTATGAATAAACAAAATCCACAGTCACCTGTATTATGAAACTACATTGACATTTTTTGTCAATATTATAAAACAACTGCCTGTGGCAAATCTTCCCTACAATCTGAAGAAACCATCTCTGCAAAATTTACATTTAATCTGCCATATATTTTTTATTCTTTTGATTACGACAGTGTCACATGATTTCTTTAACCCCATACTGCATGATGATGCTTCAGATGCCTTTCAAGACATTAAGATATCCAGTATTACCAAATTTAAGTCTTTGTATGCATAACTATCACATATATGGCTGAGGGAATGAATCTAGAAAATAAATATGAAGCAAATCCTTAGTTTATTTGCTGGATTAAATCTACTACTCATCCTCTGTATGTAAATGTGTATCCACCATTTGTAAACATGTGCTCTGCATCTCAAAGTTGTGACATGAAGTTATTTGAAATTTTGAACAGTACAGTTGAAAGATTTCTGATAATACACACAGGAATATGCCATTTTCTGAACTAGACCAGTTGACTGTTATCAAGGTTTCACTAAAAGAGAGGAATATTGGAGCAAACTTCAAATTTTGGAATAAGCCTATATGCTAAAAATAAATTACTGCTGTGTTTTCATTTCTTAACATAATATCCAACATTTTAGCAAAAATATATTATCAAGAATCACCAATTTTTCAAAAATGTGGATTTTTTTTATATTTAAAAAATATTTACTTTCTAATAACATAATTTGGTCAGTAAATCTAAACAGTAATGATTTTCTATTTGTCACAGATGCTAAAGGGAATATACGAAAAGGTAACCATTTAAATAAGTCGAGGCAAATGCAATAACTTATACTCTTTAATTGGCTTCATTTTATAAACTTACTGCTGGCAATTATTTCAAGATACATGTATCACAAAAATGTTCTACTTATTCAAGCTTTATTTCACAGAATTTCCAATAATTTTTACATATGAAGCCTGCTGACTGCAAAATAAAACAATATTTTAGATTTAATTAAACATATATTTAAAGACATCCAAATATATCCTTATCATTTTTTCAATGATGTCACAAGTTAACAAAAATGAATATACAATTACAAACTGAATGCATTTCATATGGCTATTAGATTAGACAATTAAGCTCCACATATTTTATGGCTGTTATGATTTCAGAAATAGACATTCCCCCTACCATTGGCTAGTTAAGATGTTCTCCCTTTTAATGTTCATCTTGATTGAAAATTAATTAATGTTTATTCATTGTTTCAGTAGAGATCATATTCACCCACTTTATTATTTTCTCAAAATAAAATATTTAATGATTCCTCAAAAAGCAGAACATCTAATATGCTACATGTCTTAAGTTTCTTCTTAACTGATAAAATAACACTGTGAATTGAAAGATGAAAATACCATCTTTGTTCCTTTCATTACTTTTGAATAATGTGATGCAGACATTGACCTTTGGGACCATTTCATGGTTGTTGAAGACATTTTCTAAATTATATTCTGTATACAGCAGTTCATATTTTTAAATAATCCGTCAACACTTGACATCTTTTGCACTCAGTACTCCAAAAAATATAAAGAAAGGGATGTTCCTAAATCATTTGCCTTTAAAGCCCTCTCCTCTGTCCTTTCTAAATCATTTGCCTTTAAAGCCCTCTCCTCTGTCCTTTCTAAATCATTTGCCTTTAAAGCCCTCTCCTCTGTCCTTTCTAAATCATTTGCCTTTAAAGCCCTCTCCTCTGTCCTTTCTAAATCATTTGCCTTTAAAGCCCTCTCCTCTGTCCTTTCTAAATCATTTGTCTTTAAAGCCCTCTCCTCTGTCCTTTCTATCAGAGCTCCACCATTGTTCAGATCACTAAAAACCTACTTAGAATTGTGCTATGTTCTATTAATCAGATATATTATTATCTTTTAAATTAAATACAAAATACTTTTATGAGTGCAAACTTGTTTGTTCTTTATTTTTAAAGGGACATCCTATATAATGTGACCAAAAGTGTATTCTTTGGTTGAAAAATGATTATACCAGTATCCCATTTTTGTTATGTTTTGCAAAATTGCTCCTTCGCCCAAAAATGTACCACTTTTGTAGGAGCCTTTCTTCCACACACTTCAAAAATTTAATTTCCATATAATTTTATTTTCATATGACTTGAGTGTTCAATTTTAAAATAAGCCTGCTTTTAAGGAGATTCTTGTGCATAATATTTTCTGATTTTGTTCTCAGACACATAATTAAAACCACGTGCTTCCAAACAAACATCAACAGATTTCCTATGATATTCTTTGCACCTGCTAGAATATTATTAATAATTCACAGTTCAAACTGTTGCCAGAAAGTACTGTATTGTTGTTAGTTTATGCCCCAAGCATATCTTTATTTTGAGTTTTTAATTGACATTACCTTATATCTGCCAATTTATACGCTTATGTGCAATATTAGTCATTAGTATTAATGATTTAGAGAATTGTTCAATAAATTTAAATTTTTCATTTGTATTTACAATTAAAGCATTAATTATACAATCTGCATGCTTCCATGATACAAAACAATAAATCAATGATTATATAAAGTAACTCCCACTTATATAAAGTTTACAACAACAGTAAAATATTGTAACACATTTAAAGCTGATGTCTTTGGTTTTTCAAGGTAAAATTCTGATCTTATTATACAAGAGCTTGGCTCATCATAGTGGTATATTTCCTTGTGTCTTGATCAAAATAATTCAGTATCAAAATATGTGCATATTTATATGTAAACAAATATGCGTAACACTGATTATACTATTTTTATTTACATAGTTTTATTAATTGTTTGTCATTCTTCAGATTTCTTTGAACTTGAACACCGGCATTCATATTTGGGAGATATGATATAAACTCAGCTTTAATATCTTAACATTATTGCTTTATTTTTAATTGTTACCATAGTAACCAAGCTGTTTGGTATCAATTTTAACACATTCAATGTTAGACCAAAATACATTTTTATATTTGAAATTTGATCATGTTAAGTACATTGAAGAAAAATATAAGCACAGAACATACAGCTGAAATTTTATTGACTTTAATACTTCACTTAAAACAAAACACCTGTTGTGCTTATATTTGGTGGCACTTGTACAAAATAATTAATAATCTAGCTTTTCTCAATCATAAATTGAAAAAATTCATAGCATGACTGATTTAGCAAAATAAAAAAAATTAATACATATATAAATGAATATGTAAATATTTTAAATTTTGTCATGATTTTTACACATTCTAGGCTGGATCTGGTTGCCATGGTAACCAATCATTTCCTCCACTGCATGCTGAAACAAAGTATACACGATACCCATCCAGTATCCGCAACAATTTACCATGATAATGAAAATGCTTATTGCACAAGTAAACTCAAACGGGATTGAAAATTATTGAATAAATGGAAAAATCCTGTGCAAATCAGGCAGTTACCCCATGACTGATGTGCAGTAAAGGGTTAATCAATAAAGAAGTATCATCCCTTTCAATTCAATCTCACTATCAGGTCCTGTAAAAATGAAACTGAGTAAAAACTGTATGCAGGCTCAAATGTAAAAAATGTGATCTTCTACAAATTTGCGTCAAAGTAAAGTTATCACTGAGTTTTCTGTGACAGTACATATATGAAAACTTTGAATAACATTGACCATGCTAGATATCTTGACTTAAGGTTGGTATTCTAAAAAGAATTGGTTCAATGTACATTCTGATAAAGGTGAAGGATTTATGACACTGTATGCTGGATCCCAAAATTAAGCAGCCACTGGTAAAAATTAATTATTCATCCACCACTGTTTTAATATATGGGTTTATTATTAGGAGTAATATGAAACAAGATATTTTTGCTCCCCACAGGCATGACAAATCTTATCTGTTTATCTTTACTTTTCTTGTCACTGTTCATCATGTGTTGGTTTTCTTGGGTCAGTTGTTTTCCAACTGTTTTTAATATGGTAAGAAAAACAACTGAATTATGCCATTACGCTTATGACTTGTATGTATGCAATCAAAGCAAGTCTAAGATGTAATTGAATACACATAGAGTAAGCATATTTGAAGAAACAAGGATGAGAACAAAACTGTGCAGGTGGTTGGTACAGGAGTACACATATCCTAGAGTTACATTATAAAGGCAAATAATAGGTCCACCTGAATGGGATTTATTTTTGTTCCTGTGCCAACCCTCAATAGATTCAATCAGCCTGCAGTACCAACACATTTTTTGTCCCAGTTCCAACCCTAAACAGATTCAAATAGCCTGCAGTACTGACACTTTTATGTCCCAGTACAATCATCTATAGATTTAATTATACTGCAATATTGACATTTTACTTTGTATAATTAATTTAGAATATTGAAAGTTTATCCAATGAGTGTCAATTACGATACAGTGAAAATATTGCATACAAGTAGTATAAAACTGATTACAAAAATATTAATTAGCTTTTTGTCAACAAACTCGTACAAGAATCTCTTAACATATAAATGCATTCAAATTATTTGTTTTAATTTCACAACCTTTAGCAGTAGAACTATATAATACAGCAGGTTTGTTATGGCATCCCATTTATGAATAATGTTATAAGTTAGAAACTTTGTAAAAGAACAGGTTCAACACGGGAACTGTTACAAATCGAAAAGTCGACATTAGAACAGTTTTATCGCTGTCTGTCAGCCACTTATCAAGTTTTGAAACATATATAGAAAAAACAATAGCCATATGATAACTTATTCTCATATATTATTAAAATTTGTTCTTTTATGCAAATACATAGAATCTTAGAAAATATAGCATCTTGCAATATCTAGTATAACATCAATACAGTGAAACCTTGTTAATCTGCACTAGGCATATATGGATGTCTATGACAATTTCAAAAAACAGGTTTCTTCTTTAATTAATAGAAGTGTATCACAAATTTAAATGATGCAGGTGGGGACAAAGTGTTGGGATGAACGAAGTTTCACTGTATATCAATATTTTCTGGCACACAGCAAAGAAGCAGTCATCCCAACTCAAATGCAGAAAATCAGCGGACAAGTAGGGTTTTGTACAGTATAGAATCTGACTAGATTTAGGCTGTCCTTTCCTCCAATACCTTGAGAACCTCTGCACAACCATCCTGAGCAGTCTTGATGGCAGTTTCCATCTCTTTAGCAACCTAAGAAAATTAAACCATATATATTCAATTACAACATAAAAAAAGAATTCTGCATGGATACAAAGATTTATTCTGTTATGTTTAGCTTCATCCCCAACAAAAGTCTTTTCACTCCATAACTCCTCCTGGGTTTGGATTTTCACCCCAAAACCCCACTGGATCAAAACTTTCTCCAATTTTTTATTAATCCACTGATCCTTTTGCAGCTCTATTGCAATGATTCTGATAAATTAAATACTAAAATTATCATGCTAGTGAAACTTCAAACAAAATACTACATTGACAAGAATTTATAGATCGAAAAAGAAAAGAAAATGACATAATCATCATAATAAGCTCAATGCTTTTCTTCCTTGTCTATTTCCTGCATTACATAACATGCTCAATGGTTTTCTTCCATGTATATTTCCTTTATTATATAACATACTCAATGGTTTTCTTCTTTGTCTATTACCTGCATTACATAACATTCTCAATGGTTCTTCCTTGTCTATTTCCTGCATTACATAACATGTTCAATGCTTTTCTTCCTTGTCTATTTCCTGTAACATTACTTAATGGTTTTATTCCTTGTCCATTTCCTGTATCACATAACGTGCTCAATGATTTTCTTCCTTGTCTATTTCCTGTATTACATAACATTCTCAATAGTTTTCTTCCTTTGCTCAATGGTTTCTTCCTTGGCTATTTCATGTATTACATAACATGCTCTATGATTTTCTTCCTTGTCCATTTCCTGCATTACATAACATGCTCAATGGTTTTCTTCCTGTCAATTTTTCTGTATTACATAACATGCTCAATGGTTTTCTTCCTTGTCTGTTACCTGCATTACATAACATGCTCAATAGTTTTCTTCCTTGTCCATTTCCTGCATTACATAACATGTTCAATAGTTTTCTTCCTTGTCTATTTCCTGCATTACATAACATGCTCAATGGTTCTTCCTTGTCTATTTCCTGCATTACATAACATGCTCAATGCTTTTCTTCCTTGTCTATTACCTGCATTACATAACATGCTCAATGCTTTTCTTCCTTGTCTATTACCTGCATTACATAACATGCTCAATGCTTTTCTTCCTTGTCTATTACCTGTATTACATAACATTCTCAATGGTTTTCTTTCTTGTCTATTTCCTGCATTACTTAACATGCTCAATGATTTTCTTCCTTGTCTATTTCCTGCATTGCACAACATGCTCAGTGATTGTCTTCCTTGTCTATTTCCTTCATTACATATCATGCTTGACCACTCTGGTGGCCTAGTGGATAGATTATCTACCTCAGATGCGAGAGGTCGTGAGTTCAAAACCCAGCTGAGTCATAAGAAAGACTTATAAAAATGGTACTAACAGCTGCCTCACAAGGTGCTCAGCCTTAAGAGGTTAGTGTTAGGACTGGTCAGTCTGGTGTCAGGATAATGTGAATGAGTGGGACATCATGCTACATGTCTGTGGTATGATGCCCTAGTGCTAGACATCACTATAAACTGCCACACTGCAGACATCCTAGCGATATGAGTGAAAAATTTTAAAAATCCAAAACACACACATAACATGTTCAATGGATTTCTTTCTTGTCTATTTCCTGCATTACATAATGTGCTCAATGGTTTTCTTCCTTGACTATTTCCTGCATTACATACCATGCACAATGCTTTTCTTCTTTGTCTATTTCCTGTATTACATAATGTGCTCAATGCTTTTCTTCCTTGTCAATTTCCTGCATTACATAACATGCTTTATGGTTTTTTTCCTTGTCACTTTCCTGTATTACATAACATGCTCAATGGTTTTCCTCCTTGTCACTTTCCTGCATTACATAACATGCTCCATGGTTCACTTCCTTGTCTGTTTTCTGCATTACATAACAGGCTTTATGGTTTTCTTCCTTGTCTATTTCCTGAATTACATAACATGCTCAGTGCTTTTCTTCCTTGCCTATTTCCTGTATTACATAACATGCTCAATAGTTTTCTTCCTTGTCTATTTCCCGCATTACAGGAAACTATCTCAGAAGTTAACAAATATAAGATATTATTACTTTCATCATATGGTCTGATGGAAAAATTTCTCTAGTATTTTGGATGAGCTATATATCAGCTTGCCTTGTCTATTTCCTGTATTACATAATATGCTCAATGCTTTGCTTCCTTGCCACTTTTCTGTATTACATAACATGCTCAATGATTTTCTTACTTGTCCATTTCCTGCATTACATAACATGCTCAATAGTTTTCTTGCATGTCTATTTCCTGTATTACATGTGCTCAATGTTTTTCTTCCTTGTCTATTTACTGTATTACATAACATGCTCAATGATTTTCTTCCTTGTCCATTTCCTGCATTACATACCATGCACAATGCTTTTCTTCCTTGTCTATTTCCTGCATTACATCATGTGCTCAATTCTTTTCTTCCTTGTCTATTACCTGTATTACATAACATGCTCAATGCTTTTCTTCCTTGTATATTTCCCATATTACATAATATGCTCAATGGTTTTCCTCCTTGTCTATTTCCTGTATTACATAACATGCTCAATAGTTTTCTTCCTTGTCTATTTCCCGTATTACAAATGTGCTTAATGCTTTTCTTCCTTGCCTATTTCCTGTATTACATAACATGCTCGATGGTTTTCTTCCTTGTCTATTTCCTGTATTACAGGAAACTATCTTAGAAGTTAACAAATAACAGATATTATTACTTTCGTCATATGATCTGATGGAAAAATTTCTCTAGTACTGAGGATGAGCTGTATATCAGCAATGAATTTAAGACAGACTAGTGTCTGACAAGACAATGGTAAAGGAATGGACATAACTCTAAGCATAATGTTACAGAAAGACTGTTTTGATAAAGGTTCTTGACAGCAATCTTTAGAACTCACGGTACTAATTCAGTTCCCAAAGTTAACTAATGCAAACACTATGATATTAAAAATTCAGTAACTTTAAATTTCTGAGTGCTAATAATCAAACCTATATTTATCAGCACAGATGAAACCTGGATAACAGCTTCTGTGTAGAGAAGAGGGTACAAGTCGAGGCATTTTCTGGACTTACATGTGTTTAAAACATGTGCTTTCAATTCTGCACCAGAGTCAGGTGCTAATTTCAGTAATGAGTGTTCCAAACTCAAGACTGTTAAAGAACTGAAATTCCATCAAGAAAACATTGTCTCTATTTTCTAAAGTTACAACTAGGATAAGCTCTCAAAAGATTCTTTTTCCTATAAAATAACTTTCATTATCAACCAATCCTGGCCAGCCAAACTTATATATACTCTATTTTATGTTCACCCATTTCCAGGATGGTTCCCATTTGTCCTAACAATTGGTACTGTGTGTCCTTAAGCTGACAACAGCAGCATCTAACAGTACAACATCCGCAAAAGTTGAAAATGTATTCAGGTTTCAATAATCTCTGTCTATTTCAATCTTGGCTGATTTAAAAGGCTTGAAAAAAAGAGATTATTTTAATGATTTTTCTGTTGTTTTTTTTAATTTACTGTTTATATTTGAATATAATTCAGCTCCAAGTGCAAGCTGCATAGACCCATTTCTGCCATCACATAATACACTAGCAGATCTGCATCAATACAGATTGTAAGGAGTAATCAGTAAAAAAAACCCCAGCACCCACCCTGATCTACCTGTGCATTATGTGATGGTAGATCAGGGCTTATGTTGTCTGCAGTCAGAATAGACTTGAATATGAGTATACATGGTAGTAGTAGCTCAGTGTCCTGAGCTTAAAAGTCATTAGAAATATTAAATTTTCTTTTTCTAATTGTAGGATAGAACTTTCAGAGTTGTTGTGAGACACAAGCACAGTCAAACATGCTTTAAAGGTTAGCTTTATTAAGTAATCACCTGCCATAAACATCCACTTTCATGGTCTCAGTCATCAAAATAGTGGAAATAAACCTTTAATAAACAGTCACCTGTCATCAGAGGCCCTCATTTGACTTTCATGAGGTGGCTGCTTTAGGCATGTTTGATTACATAATTTTTATTTTCATTTGTGTTTCTAAATTTCAGCCTACAAATAAGTATGTATTAATTATTAATGCTGTCACTCATTAATACTTAAGGTTTTCTCAAGATTTTTTTCTTCACATTATGAAATGATTTTCCATATTGTCATTATAATATAATTATTAATACCCTAGTATATAAAATTCAACAGCAAATGACTGTACCCTTGATTTAAATTCTTCATCCTTAACATTTGACAGGTTTGTCTTCACATTGAAGTATGTTCCCCAAACTGCTGTCTCCAGAGTTTTGGCACCCACCTGAAAAACAAAATACATGTGCATTCAATACTGATCCAATATTTGTAATAAGTGTGTGAGAGCAAAGCAATGAGATAAATGTGAGGTTCATATATGATACTTTTTAACAAGTGTGCGAGAGCAATGCCACGAGAGAATTGTGCATTAAATATAACATATTTTTCAGTGATTGTGTGAGAGCAATGCAGTGAGGGGGGCATGTGCAGTACAGATAGGATTGGTTTAGTATGTTTGTGAGGGCAATGCATTGAGTGAAATATGCATTACATACTGGATAGTTTTAGGATAATGGAGATGAACAGTTGTTTTAATCATCCACTAAATGTTAGGTGGGACAGTCATGTGTGCTGTGGAATTTAAAGTTTACCTGAATCATCCACTAAATGTTAGGTGGGACAGTCATGTGAGCTGTGGAACTGAAACATTATCTGAATCAGCCACCTGATGTTAACTGAGACAGTCTTGTGTGCTGTGGGGAAACGGGTCAAAACGTTCCCAAACTGAAACATACCAAATCAAAACGTACAAGTCTAAACATACCCAAATTAAAAAACTACCTCAATGAAAGAAAGGCCCAACATGATGTTCTGACATTTACTGCTTTAGTTTCATATGTTTAAAGTTCTCCTCAGTAAGTTGTGAAAAAGCACAGATTTTTTTTAGATTACAGTCTATAGCTAGCCTATTGTCGGCAAGCATTTTCCATAAAGATCAAAGTAATGCATGCATAGAAGTAATGAGAGTGACAACATCATACATACAGGAGTCATAAGCTGATTGTCAGCAAGCACACTTTGTGATGATAATTCCCACAAAGATCAAAGTAATGCAGGTGTAGAAGTTATGACAGTGACATCATGTATACGTGACTCAGTTACTGCTGTGACAGTTAACTGCTCATGATCCAAAAATGCTGAAAATACAGACAGCAGAGAAGAACCATAAATTAAACTGGATTTAGGTGTTTTCTTGCACATGAGTCATCAAATATTTCCAGTTCAATTGTTGGTAAGTGATAAATCTGATCAATGTAATAATTGCATTTTAAAGGACTTCCATGCAAACAGATGCAAGACCACATAATACAAGAAAATTGTTGGCCAGTGAACTTTTTATGATAATTACCATCTCTGCCAAACATTATTTTGGATTTGGGTTGATTGTACATGTTTAATTTTTCAAGCTCAGCTGATCTGATTAATCTAAAAGTTTGTAGGAATACATGGGTTTTAAATGCAGCTAAATATTTTATATTACTCCTTAAAATCAATAGTATTTAACAAAAAGAGATGCTGAAGAAAATTACCGCTGATGATTCAAGCTGGTATGACTAAAATATGCAATGGAAAAATGGAACACAGTGGAAATAAAGATGCAATGGAAATTATTTTTTGTGTTTTTAACTTTAAAAAAACTGAAAGACATTTTTAATCATCAGACATATTTATATATCTCTGGTTGTATTGCAAAGTAGAAAATAGAATTAATTTTCAAAACTGACTTTAATAATTTCTGAATTGTGTGTATTTGAGTAGTGGTTAAAACACATGAAGCAATTAAAAACAAAATTATATTCAAACGATACTTCTTAACTTAAAGATGTATTTCTTAATGAACATTGGAGCTAGATTATAACATAGTACAGTTCCATTGCTACTGTTAATTTCCATTGCTTGTCATGCCTGTCACTGTCATCTGAAACACAATACACTAAAATTACGTCATTATTTAAAGTGAGTTTGGGTAAAGTTTTAATTTAGGTATGTTTTGACTTTGGTATGTTTCTGTTTGGGTACATTTTGACTTGGGTAAAGTTTGGTTTGTGAACCTATTGACTTGGGTATGTTTCGGTTTGGGTATGTTTTGACTGTAAACCTGCAGTGAAAGTGAAACTTAATCAGCTACCTGATGTTAATAGGTGAGACAGTCATGCATGCTGTGGACGAGAATAGTTGTCTTAATAATCAACTATGTGTAGGCAAGGATGCCATGAGTTAAGGTAAAATGACCCCTAAAAGTTTAGACAATGTGACCATACGTTCTGCAACTGTTTGACAAACTGAACCTCGCTCTGTCCACTAGTATTCCCAAAATGGTTATGAAATGATAATTTTTAATATATAACAAGAAACCTTAAAAGAATTAAAAGTAATTTTCAGATGAATTCAAATCACCTAGGTGTATGTAAACTGGTTCCAAATATTATCTAACTTCAAACTATATATCTGCTAGCACACACAAACACAGGATCAAAATACAATTTAACAGAAACAAATGCTAATGATCTGAGCAATTATTGCATTTTAATGAATACTGAAAACCTCATAAAATGTATTTATTGATATATCAAACATTAAAATATTGTAAGGTTATATTTACCGAGAAATTCTTTGCTTTCTTATTAAGCACCAAGCCATTGAGCAATAAGTTCTCTTCCTCAAATAATTTCAATACATTATCTTGGTGAATACTTCTTTGAACTTCAAATTCTGAGCTAAAGTGATCTATTATCATGACAAGAGTACTCTTCCAAGTTTTTTTAAAAAGTTTTCATGTTAAACCTCATCTAAATTTTATAGTGTTCAGAATTATAGTAGTAAAACTCAAATTAAGAAAACAAAGTTTGATTATTTGTAAACTGATTTTCTTTCTTATATGAATTTTCACTTTCGGACAGTTTTATTCACCTCTTTAGTTCTCTGAGTCTGGATGTACTTACATACATATTGAACAAAGCCACTTTCATCATACCTGAAGATCTGACCTGCAATTGATATTTCCTACTGCAGCCAGGTCAATCAAATACGGCCACATGGAGTTGGCGATTTTGGAGACCGTTTGAGGAACCTGTATAGCTGTACACAAACCTTCCTGCATTGCCTTCTCACGCCTGGGAAATACAATTTACTTGATAAAAATATGATACATCATTTGGTTTTGTATGTAACAGAAGATCATGACATGAAAGGTTTAACTGTTGCAAGGTAGTACAAGTCAAGTGCCTTGCCAGTGGACAAACCATGATGGCTTTCCTGGACTAATACTGGCGGGGTGGGGGGGGTGGCGGGGTTTCATGTTGTATTTCTAGGCTAGTAATTGTAATACAAGAGGTACATATTCAAATCACAATTCTTACATATTAAGACTGGTATCAGTAAATCTGATTAAGGGCTAATCCATTTAAACATACATGGCACCCAGGGAAGGCACTTTTTAAAAAATATATGCCAGGGTACTCTTGTTACTCAGAGAATTCATATGAAAATAATACAAAACTGCATCCATGGGTGACTACCCCACATTAAAAGTGCCTTCCCTTGGTACCAAGTTTGTTTTACTAGAATAGCCCTAATAAGTATATCAGTACTGTATGTCTGTATGTTGGTGTAATATATCAACATTTATATCTCTATCTTGGTGTAATATCATAATACTGTATGTCTATACTGATGTAATATATCAACATTTATATCTCTATCTTGGTGTAATATCGTAATACTGTATGTCTATACTGATGTAATATATCAACATTTATATCTCTATCTTGGTGTAATATCGTAATACTGTATGTCTATACTGATGTAATATATCAATATTTATATCTCTATCTTGGTGTAATATCGTAATACTGTATGTCTATACTGATGTAATATATCAACATTTATATCTCTATCTTGGTGTAATATCGTAATACTGTATGTCTATACTGATGTAATATATCAACATTTATATCTCTATCTTGGTGTAATATCGTAATACTGTATGTCTATACTGATGTAATATATCAATATTTATATCTCTATCTTGGTGTAATATCGTAATACTGTATGTCTATACTGATGTAATATATCAATATTTATATCTCTATCTTGGTGTAATATCGTAATACTGTATGTCTATACTGATGTAATATATCAATACTTTTGTTTGTGGGTGTAACATATCAATATTGTATATCTATATATTGCTGCAATATATCAGTATTGTATTTATGTATGTTTGTTTAATATATTTAATCAGAATTTCACATGCCAATTGTATTGAATACAGGGATTAAAGTTGATGCACAGAGTCCATTTATTACAGATTCTCAGACTAGAAACCTATAACATGTCAGCAAAGGACAACTGCTTCATGCATGTGATGTTATGTACTACTAACTCAATATACTAGATTGAAAGTTACAGTTGCTTTTGTCATACAGCAAGCTGCTCCTTGCATCATAAATATGCAGGTTACTTCTCTCAATGTCTGAAGATATACAAGGTTGTATGTGATATTTTATATGAAGATTGTGTGGTAAATCAGAATAAAATGTCTTGGGCAGTGAATAACTACTGAAGTCACATGTACATGGTCATGGGTAGTGAATAAGTATACGAGTCACATATACATGGTCTTGGGTAGTGAGTAACTACTGAAGTCACACATACATGGTCATTGGAGTCACATGTACATGGTCTTGGGTAATGAATAACTATTGGAGTCACATGTTTATGGTCTTGGGTAGTGAATGACTATTTGAGTCACATGTACATGGTCTTGGGCAGTGAATAGGTATACGAGTCACATGTACATGGTCATAGGTAGTGAATAAGTATACAAGACACATGTACATGATCTTAGGTAGAGAATAAGTATATGATCTGCATGCACATCGTCTTGCATAGTGAATAACTATTGGAGTCACATGCACCTGGTCCTGGGTAGTGAATAACTATTGGAGTCACGTGTATGTGGTCTTGGGTAGTGAATAACTACTGGAGTCACATGTACATGGTCTTCAGTAGTGAGTAACTATTTGAGTCACACATACATAGTCTTGGGTAGTGAATACGTATTTGAATCACATGTACATGGTCTTGGGTAGTGAATACATATTTGAGTCACATGTACATGGTCTTGGGTCATGAGTAACTATTTGTGTCACATGTACATGGTCTTAATAAATAAGTATTTGAATCACATGTACATGGTCTTGGGTAGTGAGTAACTATTGGAGTCACACATACATGGTCTTGGGTAGTGAATATGTATTTGAATCACATTACATGGTCTTGGGTAATGAATAACTATTGGAGTCACATGTACATGGTCTTGGGTTGTGAATAACTATTTGAGTCACATATACATGGTC
Organism: Megalonaias nervosa; assembly: GCA_016617855.1. Classification (NCBI taxonomy): domain Eukaryota; kingdom Metazoa; phylum Mollusca; class Bivalvia; order Unionida; family Unionidae; genus Megalonaias; species Megalonaias nervosa. The sequence continues at coordinate 26,021 of JAECUM010093658.1, read as the reverse complement.
TTGGTAGTGAATAACTATTGGAGTCACATGTACATGGTCTTGGGTAGTGAGTAACTATTTGCATCACACATACATGGTCTTGGGTAGTGAATATGTTTTTGAATCACATGTACATGGTCTTGGGTCATGAGTAACTATTTTAGCCACATGTACGTGGTCTTAGTGAATAAGTATTTGAATCACATGTACATGGTCTTGGGTAGCGAATAACTATTTGAGTCACATGTACATGGTCTTGGGTTGTGAATAACTATTTGAGTCACATATACATGGTCTTGGCAGTGAATAACTATTTGGGTCACATGTACATGGTCTAGGGTAGTGAGTAACTATTTGAGTCACACATACATGGTCTTGGGTAGTGAATATGTATTTTAATTACATGTACATGGTCTTGGGTAGTGAATACATATTTGAATCACATGTACATGGTCTTAGTGAACAACTATTTGAAATCCCATGTACATGGTCTTGGTTAGTGAATAACTATTGGAGTTAAATGTACATGGTCTTGGGTTGTGAATAACTATATGAGTCACATGTAAATGGTCTTGCAGAACAGGGTCATAAGAACAGCCTCAGTAATATTCCTACATTTAGTGAAGTAACAACGATGACAGAATGAAGCTCAAAATTTGTATTCTAGGTCTGAATCTTCTTTTGAAGCTTGTCTTATATTTGTTTTATAGATAGCATGTACACTGCATAAATTAGCCAGACTTCACTTTGCAGATAGTATCATCATATAAATTAGCCAGTGTTCATTTTGCAATTTAGTATGTATATTGCATAAATTTGCCAGTGTTCATTTTGCAGATAGTATCTATATAAATTAGCTGGAGATTACACTACATAATAGAACTATTGAAGTTTGTACATATATACACACAAGGATTTGTGCACAAGTGTTTTTGTGGGTATTGGATATACCCAAACCAAAGATATACCTAATCCCCCAACCTAAGATATACCTAAAATATTAGATAAAGTAGTTACAGGTTACTGTATTTGTATGGGAAAATATGAATGAGTTTTTTGATAAGTAATACTGCACTGCCTTGGGAGTGCAGTATTAGTCTGAAAAAATGTTATTATTTTCCCATACAAATGCAATCACCTTTTTATTATATACTCATTTCATTTTTCTACCTAAGGCTTAATAAGAAAGGAATACATGACAAAAAAACAAAGTAATTGAATTTATGCTGTATTTCAAAATAAATACACAACCATAGATTAAAAAATACACAGTAACAATATTAATGTGCATGTAGCACCGCACAGTGACATCTGCACTTTGTCAAGCGCTCAACATTAGATTTAAAAGATTCTCGTCTTGGTCTACTTAAAATTGAAATTTAGAGTCATATTTCGAATGAATGCACATTGAAACAACTTTTTCAATTGGTGTGGAATGGATCAATTTTGTCTTTTTATTGATACAACTCAATTCTGCTTTTCTGCTTAAGATGGACTGGATTTATTGGGTCAATTCAGAGCAATAAAAGGAATGAGATTTCAGTTGGAAATGTAGTCGAAATTACAGTACAATTTCAGTGTGTATCAGGTTTTCCATGACATTGGTCATTCGGATTTGCAGAACTAAGAAAGTATATTTTTATGAAATTTTCAAGATGCATAAATATGAAATATAAGTATATTTATTGCTATTCTTATTACCAGCTAAAGAAGACATATGTTTATGCCCTGTCACTTACATACTTGCTGTTGGAGGGACCCCAGATATGACCTGTATCATACAGTGTATGTCTTTCTATTGCCAGCCTAACACTGAATCAGAATAGTTAAATGGGGAAAATTACAACATAGTCTGTATAGCCAAAAGGAATAATACTTTTATGTCATCTTGGCTTATTGGTTCTGATGCTCTTAGTTTTGTACTAAAACCTTAAGTTGCATTTTTTCCTCAAATTTATTGTTTTTACTGACTTGGAAAATGGTATGCCCCTCAAAGATATGTGATAGCCTTGGCCTCAATATGCCTTACTATGCTATTTTTATAGATCCTAGAGAGCACTGGTCATAGTCTAAACCATTCTAAAAATTTTGTGAAAAGTTACATATATTTCTCCTAAATAACATACATTCCAACCCCTGGTGTGGAAAAAGTGTAATCCAAGTGGACAAAAAAAGTAATCCAAAAAGAAAATGAGTAATCCATATATAACAAGATACAAATTCAATAAGCATATGTACAAAATGATTTTTTTGACCCTTATTGTCTTTTAACATCAATTACCTTCAAGTTTTCATATGTAGCACTTTTAGATTTAAAAAGCAACAGACTCTTATGTTGCATTTCAAAACACTTTGTACCAGTTGAGACTACGAATGTCTTCCACACCAGTAGAGCACTAAGTACTAGATTACTGAGCCTGGATCTGAATTCAGTTTTATTTTTGTTAACAATACAGAACAATCTCTCACTGTCAGCATTCGAATGGTAAAGAACCAATATTCCTTTCATAACCTGACAAAGAAGAGGAGTTTTATATCTTCCAGTTGTTGGGTCGTTAGCTGGGAAGTAAGATGAAAAAAATCAATTCTGTCCGCATGAAGTACATTGTTAGGTAGAATGTCAACTTGATACTTCAGGCATTCTCCTTCTAATTTATTGGCAGCCTTTCATGCAGCAAGGTGCATCAAATGATAGGGACAACCTGTACACTGATGAGATATTTTTCAAAATACAGAATGCAACTCCTTTATGAATTCCAGTTATCACTGATGCATTATTAGCTGAAAACCCCATACAGTTCTGCCAGTTTATATCATGTTTATTCAAAACATTATTATGCAAATCAAAAATGTTTTCTACAGTGGAAATTACTGTTAATTCTGGTAATGAAATAAGAGCATCCTGACTTTGTCCTTTTCATTGTCAAAGTCTCTTACAAAGATTGAGTACAACTTTTTGTCATCATAATTACTACTCCCATCTGTGGCAATACTAAACAACCCAATTTTCATGGCTTCTGCAATTTTAAGTGAAGTATCTTCAGCTAAAAACTGAATAATATTAGATGATTTTGCTCTTGCACATGCACAGTATTCTGCAATTTTGGAATCAGGAAACATCCGTTTGATCAAAGGACCAACATAGACTTCCACTGCTAGGGGTAGTCCGTGTTCTATTAAGAACTCAGTAAATAACACTGCATTTATAACATTAGTGTCCACAATTGAGTTTTGGTGTAAAAAAGAAGTTACCTTTGTATTGGAGTTAGTATAATTCAAGATTTTTTTAGTTTTCAAGTGCTGCTCCACATCAAATTTACCACCATGAATAATATTAAAATCCTTTCCACACAGCCTGCAATGGATGTGAATCTGCCCTAGAATGGAATGCTGTGTTATGTAATTCATGTATTCATCTCTGAATTGGTTTTTCGTCTTTATTTAATCCATCTGTGAAATTATTTGAAAAACATTTTTGCTCTAGCACATGCATTGACTTGAATAAATCTGACTGACTTTTAGCGCCAAATATCTTAGACTGGTTCTGTACCAAATATGAATTAGAACAAAGAATCTGCGAGTAAAGATTACAAATTAGAAAACCAGTCTGTTCTCTCCTCACTAAGCCATACAGCTGCTATAAATAGAAACCGAGGTCAAAAGTTTGAAACTTGAAACCAGCATGTTTCCTAGAAATAGGACAGCCACTATCAATAGAACATAATACTGTTAGGAAAGTGCATGCAAGTCTATGGACAAGTGTACTCTTATATCGTAGTTATGTAGAAGCTGTCTTTTGTAGAAGACAGTCTGTGGAATTAATGGGATGTTAATAAAAATGAAAAAACAAATTATTGATTTTTTTGGAAGGGGGATATACCGAAATCACGTAATCCATATATGTTTACGTGTAAGGCGTAATTTAGTGAAAAAAAGCGTAATGTATGCCAAAAGCGTAATTGCTGGCATGTATGAAATAACTGTTTAAATGATCAGAATGGTATTTTCAACTACTGTGTCTCTCATGTTTGTTGCTGATTTTGCCAATATCACATTTATTCATTTGCTTGTTTCGAAGTTTTGTTTGTGACTCAGTGAACTCATCTATATCATTAACTTTAAATTATCATCTCTACTTTCAAACAGACAAAACAGCTTATTTAAATCATTTACAAACAAATCTAATCAACCAAAAGCATCTACAAGATGAGTGTGCATGGTTTGTTTACAAAGTAGTTCTTAATACACAGTAGTATTTGTAGACACATGGTTCATGCAGTATGAAGCCATGTAAAATTGAAAAATACTGAATTATTCTGACAATGTAATAATAAAACTTACGCAGCTTTTTCTTCCTCTGTTGCATTTGGCAATTTCATGGCTAACTGTAAGAAAGAAACTTAACTCAGTTCTGATTCAATTTAACAAAATACATGTCTGCAGTTTCTAATTATTTTAATAAAATTCACTGGCATGTCAGAATTTATAAGCATTGCTTTAAGATGCTAAAATACAACCCTTTGAATTTAACACACACAAACACACACACATGCTTTAGCTCTAACTGACATTCTTTTCAGAAAGTTTATTAATTATGTTGTCAGGTTAGCAGCTAGTCAAGAGATGCTGCTCTTTGTGATTCATTTGACTAATAAATAATGAATTCAAATGACTGACAAACTGATTATTTAAGAAATACGCTTAAGTCAACCTCCTAAAAACAATCAACCCCATAAACAACAGCCTCTCATATTCATCCAGAATCTAATTTGCAATTTGTATTATCTACATACACTGTCCTTATCTTACTGATTAAAATTACTCAACTTATTTCTACTGGGCTCTTGACAATGGTCCTTTTCTTACTATGTATTTACTAAAAGCTGCATCAGCATCAATAAATAGAACTAGATCTTTCATGGCTGCTCTTGACAAATGTTCTTACTAAGTATTCACTGAATGCTGCTGCATCAGCATCAATAAATGGGACTAGATCTTTCATGGCTTTGTAGAGTGGCGGGATCAACTGTCTCATTTTACCATCCAGCTCATAAAATTTCTTGTTACCATATGTCAAAAATCCAACCATTGCACCTAATGCAGCACCCTGAAAATAAACAAAAAATGTTTAGTTAAGCCAGCTGCCTCACTGATGTATATGTGTTGACATACTCCCTCCTTATCCCTCCCCATGTATCAGACATATCCCCTCCTTACCCCTCCCCCTGTATCAGACATATCTCTTCCTTACCCATCCCTCTGTATCAGACATATCCCCTCCCTACCCCTCCGCATGCTTCAGACATATTTCCTCCTTACTCGTCCCCATGCTTCAGACTTATCCCCTCCTTACACACTCCCCCTATATCAGACATATTCCTTCCTTACCCCTCCCCCTGTATCAGACATATCCCTTCCTTGCCACTCCTCATGTATCAGACATATCCCCTCCTTACCACTCCTCATGTATCAGACATATCCCCTCCTTACCCCTTCCCCTGTATCAGACATATCCCTTCCTTACCCATCCCCCTGTATCACACATATCCCCACCCTACCCCTCCCCATGCTTCAGACGTATCTCCTCCCTACCTGTCCCCATGCTTCAGACTTATTCCCTCCTTACCACTCCCCCTATATCAGACATATTCCTTCCCTACCCCTCCCCCTGTATCAGACATATCCCTTCCTTACCACTCCTCATGTATCAGACATATCCCCTTCTTACCCCTCCCTGTGTCAGACATATCCCATCCTTACCACTCCCCGTGTCAGACATATCCCCTCCTAACCCAACCTCCTGTATCAGACTTGTTAAAACTTTAACACAGAAATTCAATTAAGAACTTTAACATTACTGACAAAGATGACATCACTATAATGATATTAATGTCTCAGAGTGATACCTAAGTCTGATAATTAAAGCTGTGTCTGACAAATACCACTATGTCTCACAATCATAGCTATATCTCACTGATATACCACTGTCTGACAATGATTTAGTTAGGTCTCACCATGATAGATATGTCTCATTGTCTCACCATGATAGCTATATATCACCATGCTAACACAGGTGAGAAGTAAATGTGTTCACCATCTAAGGATAAAATTATACTGACATAAACTTTTGATTATTAATTATTTCTCTTGGAATTTAACAATAAACAAAATCTTTTTTTCTTTGTTTCTTTTAAAATATATGATAGACAGCCAAAGTATCTACATAACCCCCAAAATACTAAACTAAGTAATGCAATCACAAGTGGAAACGCTGTTTTTGCAAACAAAAGTACATTTGTAGAATAGGGACAATGGGTGGCAAATTAAAAAGCAAACAAAGAAACATTTGCATTTGGCACCTCTACTTTTTATGATATTCTTGTGGGAAAAAATGGGTGGCAAATTAAAAAAAATATGTGTTTTTGCAAACAAAAGTACAATTGGAGAATAGGGACAACGGGTGGCAAATTAAAAAGTAAACAAAGAAATATTTGAATTTGGCATCTCTACTTTTTATGATATTCTTGTGGGAAACAAAAATGAAAGGGAAAAATCAATAAAGCACAATACTAGTTTAACAGTAGGGTTTGTCAAGTTGCCAAAAATGTCAAGGTAACACAATATTTAAAACAATCACTAATACACTCTGCTACAAGTATGTTTTGCCATGTGTTCTTCTTATTTTGTTCATTACTAGTGTACATGTAATGCTGTACATATGCATTCATGTTGTGATGTGTGTTAGTTATTTTATTCATTTACTAGTGTATACCTATTGCCACAAGTATGCATTCATATTCTATTAAAAGATCTTCGAAGGGATATATGATTCGCTTCAAATTATTTACCAAAATATTGAGTAATTACTTGCAATCAACAGACAGATTAAAAGCTGTTGAAGGGACATATCATTTGATTTAAATTGCCAAAATATCGAGCAATTACTTGAAATCAGCAGATAGACTAAAGATCTTCCAAACAGTCATCTGCATTATATGCATGACAAATCCATGCATCTGACTTTCTTAAGTTTAAATTTTTGGACAACATTTATGCTACTCTAGTGAAAAGTTTTATGAATGCTTGAATTTATGATTTAATAATATTCCAGTGATACTTTTTAGAATTTATTTCATAAACATACAGTAATTTTATTCCTCAATTATCATAGTTTGCTATCTCAAACTTATTATACATGTCAAACTCCAATGTATCCTTTCAGTTAGGAGAAGTTTATGTATAATGGACTGAATTGGTCTGTTCTGTGACTGTCCATTAAGTGGAAATTTATATATAATGGACTGAATTAATCTGTTCTCTGACTGTCCATTAAAAAAGGTTTGACTGTATTTACAACTGAATGAATTCAACTTGATAAAACAGGACAAGTACAGAGACAAATTTTATCACATCAATGCATACATGTACAAGTACAGAGACCCATTTATTACATCAATGCATACATGTACAAGTACAGAGACCCATTTATTACATCAAAGCATACATGTACAAGTAGAGACCCATTTATTACATCAATGCATACATGTACAAGTACAGAGACCCATTTATTACATCGATGCATACACGTATAAGAAGAGACACCCATTATTACAACATTGCGTACAAATATAGATGCCCATTTATTACATCAATGCATACACATATATGTAGTCACCCATTTATTACAACATTGTGTGTACAAATGCAGACACCCATTTATTACATCACTGTGTGTACAAATATAGACACTCATTTGTTACATCATTGTGTGTACATACATAGACACCCATTTATTACATCACTGTGTATACAAATATAGACACCCATTTATTACATCATTGTGTGTAAAAATATACACACCCATTTATCTCATAAATGTGTGTACATCAAGTTGCTTCTAAGGATTGTGTTCTATACATTACCAGTGATGCTGATAGAGCGGCCACAGAGCCACCCCCAGGGGATGGTGATCTTGATCCCACAGTGAGAATGAAGTCCTTGACATCCATACTGGCTAGAGGTCCATCATGGTCCTCAGCAAGCATGTACCTGGTACAGAGAAAAGTATATAATGATACATAACGTGTACTTTGCAATGCTATGTCTCAACAAAATTGTAATGGTGCAGCTTTCTGCTTAAGGTGACAAGACAGGAAACCTTAGTACATCAAGGTGTAAACTTTAGTTATTATAAGATTAAATGATCATGGTTGGGTATTTATTTATGTGTCAATTTTACCTAACCACTCACAAAATAAATAAAGTAAGAAAGGACTTGATGTTAACTTTGTGAGTGATTAGGTAACAATTTACACATCAATAAATACCCAATCATGATCATTTAATCCTTATAATTCCAATTAACTTTCTTTCTGTCAGTAGCAGACTTCATTAACAAAGTGTTCACTTTTGGGTAGCTCATAGACTTCTTTCATTAGCCTCTTCACTGCGACAGAATACATAGCCCAATCTTTGTTAGCCAAGAGTGGTCAATTTTTATGTAGTAATATAGGGTAGAATGTCAGAGCAGATCATGCCAGTGATTTAAGGAACTTGGTATAGTCATCTTTAAAACAGAATTTTGGATGTTCTCATTTAAATAAAGCTATACCTTGTTTCTTTTTCAACATTACATTTACGTATGGCACATGTGGTTTTAGAATTTGTTGTTCTTGCTTTCTGCACATTTCGATCTTTCATTGTGTCCATTTTTTGTGAAATCCCCTGCTTGTCATATGACACCTACTTTAATGACAGGTGGTGGAACATCCTGTCAAAGAAAAATGCAATAATTTCTAAGGATTGATTTGTAATGCTTGCCATATGCTTTCTATGGTAAATGGGGTGAGTGATGGAGAGCAGTGATGAGTGATGGAGAGCAGTGGTGAGTGATGGAGAGCGGCAGTGAGTGACAGAGCAGTGGTGAGTGATGGACAGCAGTGATGAGTGATAGGGAGCAGGAATGGTGGTGCAATTACATTGTTTTAACTTCTAATAGGCAATTTTAATCAAGGGGTCACAAATTTTGATCTGAAAATCATGGAGGTGGGTGGGTACATGTTATTATTATAGTGCCAGGTGTTGGTATTGATAAAGCTTGACATAAAATGACCTCAAAACTGGAAACCAAAAGTAGTCCTCAGAATTTACTGATCTATACAAAATTCCATATCAGTATCACGTGACCATTTATGTCCAATCATATTGCATAAAACTCTGTCGATTCATAACTGTTGGAATTATCAGTATAATTACAATTGAAAACATCCCCCCAGAAAATATAAGAGTTTCAAAAACATTCATACAGGATTTTAATGGTGACATGGCTGATGCTGCTATCACTGATAAAATAGGCAGCCTGACCATATCATTATTTTAACACTGACACAGCTGATGATACTATCACAGATGTGACAGGCAACCCTAAAAAATATGAGATTGGCAATCCTATGAAAGGCAACCCTAGTATACAGATTTTAATGTTGACACGGCAGATGAGTCACAACTCCAGCATATCAGGATTTTAATGTTGACATAGCAGATGAGACTGGCAACCCCAGCATATCAGAATTTTAATGCTGACATAACAGTTGAGATAGGCAACCCCAGCATATCAGGATTTTAATGTTGACACAGCAGATGAGAAAGGCAACCCTAGCATATAAGGATAGAAACTTCAGGCATATATAGTTATTTTAAATGGCACCATGAATGATACCAGGTGCTGCATCTACAAATGTATTAATGCAAATGGCTTCACAAACAAGCAAAATGGGCTTTCACTGCAGGGTGTGCAGTGTCAAACCTTCCAGCTGAATTCCAATCAATATCTGTTTCAGTAGTTTGTCCTCAATACAAGTCTCACAAATCTTAAAAACAATATCTTGACACTGATGTTCAGAATGATACTATTTCTACTGATCAAAATGCTATGTCTTGCCACTCACAAGCCCCCAAAAGAGACACCCCCATCAAAATATTCTTATAAAAAAGTGAACCGATTGTTCTTGAGAAAGTATTCTGTAATTGCACTTTTGCATCTATTTCCTTCCATTCGTAGTTACTGAAATATGGACTTGAACGGCTAAATAATGCATTACAGACTTTTCGTAACAAACAGTGAAAGTAAACAAGACCCATCAATGTTTATTATAGTATATTAATTATTAAAAAATTGCCCATCGAACATAAATACCCCACCACAGTAAATGAGAAAATAACCTTATGCAAAACACAAGGTGTAGGTGTGTATGGAGAGACAAATTAGCAATATACACCCTTACCAAATAAGTGGTGAGGCACCATTATAATTAACTGACAAGTCTGATTTTGATAAAACAGTTGACAATTTGTTTATGCACCAACAAAAAAACGTAAGTACAATAACCCAGCAACGTTGTCAATTATGCTTAATCAGCATTCCATACCTGGAGCAGGCATGGGGTTGATTACAGGTGCTCAGTTACAATTATGATTACAGGTTGTTTGGCACTGATGATTACGATTATGATTACACTTTATTTGGAAACCATGATTACATTATAATTACACTTTATCTGAAAACCATGATTACGATTATGATTATGCTTTATTTGGAAACCATGATTACCATTATGTTTACAGGGGTATGGTTATGATTATGATTATGATTACAATTGCTTTGTATTTGCTTGATATCTTTTTTTGTTTGGGGCAGATATCATACATTGTATAACTCAAAAACAAACAATTTTACATTTCTAGAAAAATTAGCTGGTATATAACTCTTGTAGCTTATTAGTATAACTCCTGTAGCTTGCCAGTATAACTCCTGTAGCTTATCAGTATAACTCCTATACCTTGTTAGTATAACTCCTGTAGCTTATCAGTATAACTCCTGTACCTTGTTAGTATAACTCCTGTAGCTTATTAGTATAACTCTTGTAGCTTATTAGTATAACTCCTGTAGCTTGTCAGTATAACTCCTGTAGCTTGTTAGTATAACTCCTGTACCTTGTTAGTATAACTCCTGTAGCTTGTTAGTATAACTCCTGTACCTTGTTAGTATAACTCCTGTAGCTTATTAGTATAACTCTTGTAGCTTATTAGTATAACTCCTGTAGCTTGTTAGTATAACTCCTATACCTTGTTAGTATAACTCCTGTAGCTTGTTAGTATAACTCTTGTAGCTTATTAGTATAACTCCTGTAGCTTGCCAGTATAATTCCTATAGCTTCTCAGTATAACTCCTATACCTTGTTAGTGTAACTCCTGTACCTTGTTAGTATAACTCCTGTACCTTGTTAGTGTAACTCCTGTACCTTGTTAGTATAACTCCTGTACCTTGTTAGTATAACTCCTGTACCTTATCACTATAACTCCTGTAGCTTGTCACCTGAATCTGTATGCTTGTCAGTATAACTCATGCAGCCTGACACCTAAATCTGTATGCTTGTCAGTATAACTCATGTAGCCTGACACCTAAATCTTTATGCTTGTCAGTATAATTCCTATACCTTGTTAGTATAACTCCTGTACCATGTTAGTATAACTCCTGTAGCTTATCAGTATAACTCCTGTAGCTTGTCACCTGAATCTGTACGCTTGTCAGTACAACTCCTGTAGCTTGTCACCTAAATCTGAATGCTTGTCAGTATAACTCATGTAGCCTGACACCTAAATCTGTATGCTTGTCAGTACAACTTGTGCAGCCTGACACCTAAATCTAAATACTTGTCAGTATAACTCTAGTATCTGTCATAAATTTGCACAGAAAACATTAACATTGTTGATCATAATGCTTAATTAGATTGGACAGAAAACACTGGGACTCCGTACATACCAGCTTTGGACCTATAGTCATATTATCTTAAATTTTCAATTGAATACACTATGTGACTTTCAAAACCTGTAATAAGTTTTAAAATGAAGACACACATTCTCTGCTAAAGCAGGTCAGTCAAAGGCAAGTCAGGAACTTGTAGCATAGCAATTAGGAACTCCCAGCATAGCAGGTCAGTCAGAGGCAAGTCAGGAACTTGTAGTATAGCAATTAGGAACTCCCAGCATAGCAGGTCAGTCAGAGGCAAGTCAGGAACTTGTAGTATAGCAATTAGGAACTCCCAGCATAGCAGGTCAGTCAGAAGCAAGTCAGGAACTCCTATCAAATCAGGTAAGTCTGCATGTACAGATCAATCAGAGGCAAATCTGCTTATACAGACCAATCAGAGCAAGTATACTTATACAGACCAATTAGTGCAAGTATACTTATTCGGACAAATCAGAGCACTTATACTTATGCAGACTAATCAGAGGCAAATCTGCTTATACAGACCAATCAGAGCAAGTATACTTATACAGACCAATTAGTGCAAGTATACTTATTCGGACAAATCAGAGCACTTATACTTATGCAGACTAATCAGAGGCAAATCTGCTTATACAGACCAATCAGAGCAAGTATAGTTATGCAGACCAATCAGAGCTAAGTCAGCTTATGAAGGCCAATCAGTGGTGTGTATACTTATCCAGACCAATCAGAACAAGTATACTTAATACGCAGACCAAACTGAGAAAATCTGCTTATGCAGACCAATCAGAGGCAAGCATATTTATCCAGACCAGTCAGAACAAGTACACTTATGCAGACCACCAAGACAATCTGCTTATGCAGACCAATCAGAGGCAAGTATACTTATCCAGCCCAATCAGAACAAGTATACTTATGCAGACCAATCCAAGACAATCTGGTGATGCAGACCAATCAGAAGCAAGTATACTTATGCAGACCAATCAGAACTAAGTCTGCTTATGCAGGCCAATCAGTGGCGAGCATACTTATCCAGACCAATCAAAACAAGTATACTTATACAGACCAGTTCAAGACAATCTACTGATGCAGACCAATCAGAGGCAAGTATATTTATCCAGACCGGTCAGAACAAGTACACTTACGCAGTCCAATCCAAGACAATCTGCTTATGCATACCAATCAGAGGCAAGTATATTTATCCAGAACAATCAAAACAAGTATACCTATGCAGACCAATCTGAGACAATCTGCTTATGTAGACCATTCAGAGGCAAATATACTTATCCAGCCCAATCAGAACAAGTATACTTATGCAAACCAATCCAAGATAATCTGCTGATGCAGACCAATCAGAGGCAAGTATACTTATGCTGACCAATCAAAAAAAGTATACTTATGCAGACCAATCAGAGCAAGTATACTTATGCAGACCAATCAGAGACAAGTATACTTATGCAGACCAATCTGAGACAATCTGCTGATGCAGACCAATCAGAAGCAAGTATATTTATGCAGACCAATCGGAGCAAGTATACTTACGCAGATCAATCAGAGACAAGTTTACATATGCAGACCAATCAGAGGGAAGTATATTTATCCAGACCAATCAGAACAAGTACACTTATGCAGAGCAATCCAAGACAATCTGCTTATGCAGGCCAATCAGAGGTAAGTATACTTATCCAGACCAATCAGAACAAGTACACTTATCCAGACCAATCAGAACAAGTATACTTATGCAGACCAATCAGAACTAAGTCTGCTTATGTAGGCCAATCAGTGGCGAGTATACTTATCCAGACCAATCAAAACAAGTATACTTATGCAGAGCAATCCAAGACAATCTGCTTATGCAGACCAATCAGAACAAGTACACTTATGCAGAGCAATCCAAGACAATCTGCTTATGCAGGCCAATCAGAGGTAAGTATACTTATCCAGACCAATCAGAACAAGTACACTTATCCAGACCAATCAGAACAAGTATACTTATGCAGACCAATCAGAACTAAGTCTGCTTATGTAGGCCAATCAGTGGCGAGTATACTTATCCAGACCAATCAAAACAAGTATACTTATGCAGAACAGTCCGAGACAATCTGCTGATGCAGACCAATCAGAGGCAAGTATATTTATCCAGACCAGTCAGAACAAGTACACTTATGCAGACCAATCCAAGACAATCTGCTTATGCAGACCAATCAGAGGCAAGCATATTTATCCAGACCAGACAGAACAAGTACACTTATGCAGACCAATCCAAGACAATCTACTGATGCAGACCAACCAGAGGCAAGTATACTTATGCATTCCAATGAAAACAAGTATACTTATGCAGCCCAATCAAAACAAGTATACTTATGCAGACCAATCTGAGACAATCTGCTTATGTAGGCCAATCAGAGGCAAGTATACTTATCCAGACCAATCAGAACAAGTATACTTATGTAGACCAATAAGAGCAAGTATACTTATGCAGACCAATCAAAACAAGTATACTTATGCAGACCAATCAAAACAAGTATACTTATGCAGACCAATCAGAGAAAATCTGCTTATGTAGGCCAATCAGAGGCGAGTATACTTATCCAGACCAAGCAGAACAAGTATACTTATGCAGACCAATCCAAGTCAATCTGCTTATGTAGACCAATCAGAGCCAAGTATACTTATCCAGACCAATCAGAACAAGTATACTTATGCAGACCAATAACAGCAAGTATACTTATGCAGACCAATCAAAACAAGTATACTTATGCAGACCAATCAAAACAAGTATACTTATGCAGACCAATCAGAGAAAATCTGCTTATGTAGGCCAATCAGAGGCGAGTATACTTATCCAGACCAAGCAGAACAAGTATACTTATGCAGACCAATCCAAGTCAATCTGCTTATGTAGACCAATCAGAGCCAAGTATACTTATCCAGACCAATCAGAACAAGTATACTTATGCAGACCAATAACAGCAAGTATACTTATGCAGACCAATCAAAACAAGTATACTTATGCAGACCAATCAAAACAAGTATACTTATGCAGACCAATCAGAGAAAATCTGCTTATGTAGGCCAATCAGAGGCAAGTATACTTATCCAGACCAATCAGAACAAGTATACTTATGCAGACCAATCCAAAGTCAATCTGCTTATGTAGACCAATCAGAGGCAAGTATACTTATCCAGACCAATCAGAACAAGTATACTTATGCAGACCAATAAGAGCAAGTATACTTATGCAGACCAATCAAAACAAGTATACTTATGCAGACCAATCAAAACAAGTATACTTATGCAGACCAATCAAAACAAGTATACTTATGCAGACCAATCAGAGACAATCTGCTTATGTAGGCCAATCAGAGGCGAGTATACTTATCCAGACCAAGCAGAACAAGTATACTTATGCAGACCACTCCAAGTCAATCTGCTGATGCAGACCAATCAGAGGCAGGTATACTTATGCAGACCAATCCAAACAAGTACACTTATGCAGACCAATCAAAACAAGTACACTTATGCAGACCGATCAAAACAAGTATACTTATGCAGACCAATCTGAGACAATCTGCTTATGTAGGCCAATCAGAGGCAAGTATACTTATGCAGACCAATCAAAACAAGTATACTTAAGCAGACCAATCAGAGACAATCTGCTTATGTAGGCCAATCAGAGGCGAGTATACTTATCCAGACCAATCAGAAAAAGTATACTTATGAAGACCAATCAGAGACAATCGGCTTATGCAGACCAATCAGAGCAGTATACTTATGCAGAACAATCCAAGACAATCTGTTTATGCAGACCAGTCAGAGGCAAGTATACTTATGCAGACCAATCAGAGGCAAGTATACTTATGCAGACCAATCCGAGACAATCTGCATATGCAGAAAACTCAGAGCAAGTATACTTATTCAGACGAATCTGCGACAATCCACTTATTCAGACGAATCAGAGACAAGTATACTTATACAGACTGATCAAAGGTAAGTCTGCTTATGCAGACCAATCACAGGTAAGTCGGGAACTTGTAGCATATCAGCAAATAAACTTTAGACTTACAACAATGTTATACCCAAGCTTTAGTTGAATGCAAAACAAATGAATGTATGTGTCTTTCAAAAACTTTAACACAAAGCTCAAAAACTGTCCACCATGATAGGAATTCATAGCATAACACAGCATAAACTTTATCCCTATGGTGAGTTTCACTTAAATGATTTAACAGATGTTCCAGTTGAAGCTAAATGGGACTTTCAAAAACTTAAATACAAAGCTTTTACACTGCTGTGGTAGAAATATGACTACTAAATCTCACCATGCTTAAGCATGTGAGACAAACAGGCTTAAAACTATTTGTGTTTTCATTGACTTACTCAATAATTCTCTCTTTTGGACTGAATGGACCCAGTGCATTTAATCCCAGCCTATTTATTACCTGGAAAATGAAAGTAAAACCAACTTAATATAAATCATTATAACCAGTAAATTGTTTAGAAAAAGGGAAGAAAGTCATTTCATTTGCACAGCAAAAACATTAAGTACAAAGTTAGAGTCGATTACTCATTTCTTTATCCTGAATTTAGCTCTTGCCAAGAAACCATTTTATTTCTAGTAAAATATGTTTCTTCAATAGTACTTACCCAATCATAATACCTTAGGAGAATTACTAATATCTAAAAAGCTTAAAGTTATCTGCCTACCTAGGTGGCAGGTAGAGGTATCTTCCCTTGATGCATGGATTGTTACCAAATTCTACGAAAACCTCAGTTACTGCTGGAGTGGATGGCACACTCTATATGGATGTAACTGCGGGGAGGCTGGGAGGGTGTATGTATATTATGATCTGGTAAGTATTAGTGAAGAAACCTATTTTACTAGGAAAATACCTTACCTAATCATCATACCTAAGGAAAATATGCAACAGGTGGAGTGAGATACATCCCCTTACCATTGGCAGATTATCTCTGGTCCCCTTAGGTATTTGAGACAGCTTCTAGATAACATGACTGGAGAATAGACTCCATATATTGGGCAGCAGCTTTGAAAGGGAAAAATGTTCCTCCCATAAATCCAGCGGAAATCATAAAGCTGCATCCATATGAAGCTGTTAAATGACTCAGGAAGGTAACCTGTTGTACAATGGCTATAGGTCCTCCCAGATCAACTTGAGCCTTCTAGGATGAAAGATATTGGAAAGAAAAAAACAAAGATGTGGATTTGGATTTCCATCCCATGACATGGATAATGACCATTAGAGAATAATTTCACTCAATGCATGTTTGTGGCAACTGCCCTAACTTTGTGAAATGAGATGCAAACTAATTTGGTCTGGGATGATTTTCTGATATTCAGAATGAATAACCCACTTTATCCAGGGCCAAATTAAGGTAGAGGCATTATCTCCCTTGATGCAACGGCTCAGTCCTTGTTAAGTACCACTTCAAAGCTTGCAATGGGTCCTGTAGATGTCCATAAGTTGTAGCGTTCAGAGTAGGCAGAAATTTCATTACAAAAGTCACCCTAAACTGTTCTTGGCAATGAAAGCAGATGCCATTAAGAATGATACTGACCCAACTTGTGGGAACTGCATGTAGTTCAGGTCCACTGATAGAGCATGTATTTTGCTGATTCTGCCTGCTCTTTGCTAATGCACTGAGTCAGATGGTCTTATATGAGAGGTCAACCAATGAGGCTCTTGACAGTGGTTCAAATGGTGCCTTGTTCAGCCAGGTTAATACCCATGAAACATTCCACTTGGGCAAAGAACCAATGTCTTTGGACATGTTTAATCAAAACTGGGCATGTGTAATCAAAACTGGACATGTGTAATCAAAATTGGACATGTGTAATCAAAACTGGACATGTGTAATCAAAATTGGACATGTGTAATCAAAACTGGACATGTGTAATCAAAATTGAACATTGTAATGGTAGCATTTTGATTATAATTGGTGCTAACTGTTTCTCATCAAAGAGCCATCGTAGGATGTTAGCTATTTGAGGTAATGATGCCTGCAGTGGCATGTGTTTTTAGGCACACCACTGTGAAGATTTTCCATTAGCCTTCAAGTTGGTACACTTTTAAAGTGGAGGGCTATCATGCTTGAGCAATTTTGCTACCACTGGTTGTGAGAAATGTTTGTATCTTAGGCTTGCTTAATAAGATCCAAATGTGCAGATTCAGCAAATCTTGGTTGGGATGATACACCTGCCACCATGGCTGCTTGAGCGGATGAGGGTCTATCTTGATTTTTGTTGAGGTTTCTGTTGCTAAATTGATGAGTTCATTGATCCATTATTTTTTCATCTGAGTGGAGCAAACAAGATAAGGTGACACTGATTCTCTTGCTTTCCATGTTGTCTTTGGAATCTGTGGTGTTGGAGTGTAAGAGTATGCATCCGGACCAGCCCAATTTATACAGAAGAAGCATTTATGCATCCGGACCAGTCCAATTTATACAGAAGAAGCATTGACTGCCCATGCATTTGGATTTAAAACTGTTAAGACAAAGGTTAGGAGTTTGGCATTCATTCTTGTTGCAAACAGGTTAACTACTGATCAATCCCATTGGGTATATATGTGAGTGAAAACTGAAGAGACCATTCTATTTGTTTTAATTGATTCTCCTGCTAATACATTTAGTTGGACTGGAATGTGATGAACTTGGACACGGTCTTGTCACTGAAAACACCACTTTAGAAAATCACAAACCAGAATGCAAAAGTCTCTGGACTTGGATCCACCTTGACATTTAAGATAAGTCACCACATTGGAATCTGACAGAATGAGAACACCCTTCCCATGTAGATCCTCCAGCCACCAATAAAAAGCTTCTGAAATGGCTTTTATCTTGAGAATGTTGATATGTAAAAATGACAATCTGAGGGGGCTCATTTCCACTTGCTTCAAGGAACAATGGAACGAGGTGTGCTCCCAGCTGCCTGTGCTAATATCTGTACCGATTGTGATTTCCAGAGGTGGTAATCTAGGGGTATACCCAATGTGAACCAAGTGAGGTTTCCCTTCTGAGATGGAACCTCATATGTGTGCAAATTGTGAGAAGTTCATCCAATGAGGAAGCACTGACAGACCAATGGGGATCCAGTGGACCATGATAAATAGGCTCAAAGATCTGGACTTTGCTGATGACATCTGCCTCCTGTCACATACCTGGGGAGACATGCAGAAGAAAACGACCCTGCTACAAGAAACTGCTAGCAAAGTAGGCTTATCCATCAATGGTAAGAAGACCAAGTCTATGTGCATGAGTGCTCAGCAAACATACTTAAATCAGATATTGTGTTACTGTTCTACTTTTAATGAAAAGATCAAGAACCATCAGATATAGTACAGTCAAATATAGTACAGTCAAATATACTACAGTCAAACATAGCACAGTCAAATATAGTACAGTCAAACCTGCCATAAAAGATCAAGGACTGAAATAAATCTTGGACTTTTTAAGTATGGCATGAGAAATGATGCTGATTTTGATAAAATGTGCAATAAGGTTGGAATTAACATGGTTCAAAATACAGGTTGTGATTATCTTATGGATACAATTTTATCTAAAGAAATGATGATTACAATACATATTTTCTTAAAATAAATTACACAGCATGTAGACTTACAAGCCTAAGTTTCTGGTCCTCTTCAAGTATAAACAAGTTTTCTTTGTCCATGTAATACTGAGCTACTTCCAGCATGGCTTTCAATGGAACCAAACCAACAATCTGGGATCCAACAACAGCAAGATTCAACTTCTGTACCACAAAAGAAGTAAACAGTAAAATTGGTAGGCAATACTATTTGTGCTTTTCTCATATTCTGAGAATTTAATATTTGACTGGAAAATAAAATTTGAAAGTAATATGGATTTTCTTAGAATGTCTAATGAAGGCTTCTAATTAGCACACATCAAACAATGCAGATTTCATAGCCTTTTGAAGAAAATTGAAAAACATATGTCAACAAACCTAAACTAATATCAGTTATAAATAGACTGACAATATTATATTCACACAATTTAAAGCCATGGTTAACTCCAGAACACAAAGGAAGTGAGGTTGTTCCAAGAAGATTTCCCTGTACATTTATATTTATTGCCATGTGACAAACTTAACACACAGGATTTGGATCTGAATCTCAAGGTCATGACCATGTACCAATTAATTTTCAGGAAAATTCTCTACTATTACAATTTCAACAAGACACAGCAATTTCAAAGAGACACAACAATATATATATAAACCCTAAAACACATTCTTGCACAACTGGCCAAAATATCATTTCAATTCAATACAACAACTGATGAATATGTTCAAATGATGTAATGTGCCCAAGAGATGGTGGAATAGTAGCCTTGATCACAAAGGGAAATAACTATTCCAAAACTAGATATAAAAACATAATTAACTCACAAGCATATTTATTTATTAATCTGATAAAGGATTACAGGTAGTAAAGGAGTATTCTTCTATATATCTTCTACTTTTATTTCTGAAAAAAAAAATATAAAGCTTCCTCCCCATGGCAATGGAAGACGAAATCTTGCATGTCTTTGGCACATGAAATATAGCTCACAGTGACCTAGTGAAGTTACATTGCAAGAGCCAATATGATGCATATTTTCACATATTTTCTTCGACTGTTGAACGGAGATATGAGCTTTGAAAAACCAATAAATATGTCAATAGGACACAGATGCCCCTGACAAAATTATGCATTTCAAGGGCATGGTGCAAAGTCATAAAGTGGCCATAACTCCATCAAATTTTGCAGAGAAATGCAGAAAATCAATTTGACCAAAGTCCTTAATGTAAAACATTATGTCAGTTTGTTTTTCTATCAATAAAATCCTTTTAAACATCTTGAGGGGAAATGAAATTTGCAATGGATATGATGTAACATGCTGTACATGATATGATGTGACAAATAGATATGGATAAAGCTATATGGCTTCATGATTGATATATCAGGGGCATAAAATGTAATTGAGCACTAGAGCATGAAATATAGGTCATGGTAGCCTATTGTGGATATGGTTTAAATAAACAGGTGTTTGTAGCTTAAGATAAAAAATATTTTATTGTCAATATATGTCAGTGCAAGAAAATCTTACAAGAAAGTTGCAATCCTAGAAATGATGTTCTTTTAAATTTGAAAGGCTGCAATCCTAGAAATGATGTTCATTTAAGTTTTAAAAAAAAATTAAAACATTATCTATGTGTACAGTTGGTTAACAAAGATTTAAATTTTAAAAGATGCTAACTGTCAATACCTTGCTAGAATGGAATGGGGGAAATAATGACTGTTACAGTAGCTATGTTGACAAAGAATCAGTGTGGTGGAGACTGTTACAGTAACTGTGTTGACAGAAGAGTCAGGTGAAGACTGTTACATTTACTGTGCTGACAAAAGAGTCAGTGTGGTGGAGATTGTTACAGTAACTGTGTTGACAGAAGAGTCAGTGGTCGAGACTGTTACAGTAACTGTGTTGACAGAAGTGACAGTGTGGTGAAGAATAACAGTAACTGTTCTAACAGAAGAGTTATGGTGGTGAAGACTGTTACAGTAACTGTGCTTACAGAATTGACAGTGTTGTTGAAAGAAGCGACAGAATCATGGCAATAAATAATACTTAAAAATCTTACATTTACTGCTGACTGATTTTTGTAAACATACCTCACTGGATTCATCAGTCAATACAAGTATTTACAGGTGACAGGATTTGGATCATATGTACTAATTCAAAATCTCCTTGCATTATTAATCACCCAAGATCTGAATTTGCAACTAAAAGACCACATTAGAAAGGTTCAGATTCTATGCATTTATGCAATGATTATCCTCATGCAAAACAGAAGCAATTTAGAGTAGTCCTTTCATAAGATGAGAGGTTGGTTTGTCCAATTTTAATGACAGAAATAAAACTTCAAATTAGATTTGGCACATTTTAAATAATTTATATTTAAGAAATACATCAAAAATTTTCTCCTTTCCAAAGGTACCTGCAAAATTCATAAAAGAAAAATAGGACTGCAATTCTTCCATCATTACCTCTGCATCCTTGACAATTTCTTCATAAACTCTGTATATTGGGGTCTGGTCCACATCAGTAATGTTGACTGACACCTGGGCCATGTTGGCTTCTTCAAGGTACCAGCCAATGGCTTGTATATGCTTCAGTCTGCCATGCTAAAAGCCAATCAAGAGTGAAAACTGAAGATAAGCATTTAAATGAACCTCAATGCATGCAGTGTATGTAAGGTCTAGTTCTCTCAGAAATAAAAATACTCCCTGAATTTCTACATGGGGAAGCCATACAAGTTTATTAAACAGAAAGTGACTACAGCTTATACCAAGATATGTTAAAAGTAAGACTGTATGCCTGTCATTAGCCAAGGGCCATTGATCACTTTGTTCCACACTGACCCATGACATATGTAACTAACTGAAATATTATATACCACTAAACTATCTGACTGGCTACAGCTGATATAACCTGATCCAATAGCAATGCTCCTTATGTCAATATAATCTAATCCAATCGCACTCCACCTTATGTTGTTTATCCAACTGCACTGCTCCTTATGTTGATATAAACTGAACCAATCACATTGCTCCTTATGTTGATATAAACTGAATCAATCACACTGCTGATTATGTTGATACAAACTGAACCAATCACACTGCTCCAATTTGATATAAACTGAACCAATCACACTGCTCCTTATGTTCATACAAACTGAACCAGTCACACTGCTAGTTATTTGATATAAACTGAACCAATCACACTGCTCCTTATGTTGATATAAACTGAACTAATCACACTGCTCCTTATGTTGATATAAACTGAACCAATCACACTGTTTCTTATGCTGATATAAACTGATCCAATCGCACTGCTCCTTATATTGATATAAATTGAACCAATCACACTGCTCCTTATGTTCATATCAACCAACAAAATTCCACTGCTCCTTGAATTTACCAAGGAAGAGAGGAATATATTGATAGCGAATTCATGCGCATACATTGATGTAAACTCAGACATGTACAACACAAATCCTCAATCCATAATTTCAATAATATCATCCCGTTACTTATTTCTTGCATTAATTGATATTATCTTATGACACCAGGAGATTCACCAGTGTTTATGCGAATAATTCATCTAACTTCAGTATGTAATATAATCCAGAAAGCAAAGTATTTAATAAATTATGTATTATGTATATTTTATTTGTATTGCTTAATAGCTTTTTTGATGACTTTATGTTATGTACATCGTATTTTGTACCTGACCTTGTCCAAAATCAAGTTAATGGAGTATCTGACCAGTGACATTTATTTTGTAAACAACATAATACAAAGCTAATATTTCTTTATCACTGTGGATTAGATATTCAGATATTATCAATGGAGGTAAACATGTTTATTTGAATCTGAGTCTAGGACATCAGTTTTTCACTTGGAAATTCCTAAACTTGTTGAAAACTTTCAATGTTTTATACAGGGGACTGACCTACATCCTGACTCTATTATTGTCTTGGATTTTTATATTATGTTGTTCACTTGAAAAGTTACTCATTCTTGCCTTAACATCTGAAGCAGAATCAGTGTTATTGTTGTGTTCATTTTTTTAATTTGTTTGGGTTAATTTAATCAAATTATTCTCTGGAATTACAAAGTGTTCAATAATATTCATTGAATGAAACATTAATTTCGAAATATAGCGGATTCAGATAAGGACATTTTGGATTATATTATTGTGATACATCAAAAGATTGAACACGTGCCACATTTCAGGCCATTGGCACATTAGCATGTTTGCAACTACAGGCACATCAACACATTCAATATTGGAATCTATCTGGAAAACCACTGGAATTTAATTCGAACTTTATACATTCAGACTTTGTAGTCAAAGGATATAAATTACTTGTTGAATTTTATAAAACTTGTTGGTTTTCATTCTTTTCTGTTACCTGGTTTAAAGTCATATGTTTCTCCAATAATAGTTACCTGATGGCACTACATTACCACTGAATGAAGCCCTCCTGAAAACACAAAAAGTGTATTTCTGTCTACATATTACACAGATATAAGGAAGCAACATTCACAGGTTAACTTCCCTCTTTACCTGCAAAGTGGCTACCATTATATCCGAATGTAACTATTTCTTACTTGAGAGAAACCTTAAAGGATGGTTGCTTTGTGAGGAAGGGATGGAGGGATTAGTTGTAACATGATAGGGTATTATCAGAGTGACATAGTTCATCAAATAAAATTTGCTTTCTCTGTGAAATACATCACCTAATCAAAGTACATTAGAAAAATGTGAAATATGAGGAAATGCTGAGCATCCTACCCGTGTCACCCAGTAGGAGCATGACTGCTCTACTTATGGATGAATTTCTCCGAACATTAGTTTAACACAATGTTACGTGTCTAGGCTCGTACAAAAGTAACAAAGAAAAGAGTGAAGCAAACAAGTTTTGTAAAATTTAACAAAATAATTTATTTGCATAGAAAACAAGGTAAAAATAAGAAAAAGGACTTACGGTTTATGAAACTAATCCAAAATTAATCCTAGAATTAATAAATATAAGTCCTATTAATAAAAAGTCCTAAGTGAATCACAGTTTGAAATCCGATGAAGTTCCAAGATGGAAGGCGATGACGTCTTTAATAACCTGCTTTGTCCTGATGTGTCAACAGTTCCTTGTTGAATCACCAAGAATAATATTCCAGTCTGGATTTCCGAACAATTGTCAATAAATGTCTTTGTCCAAGAAGTCTGATGAGCACTAGTAATTTCCAGGGAAAATAAATTACTTTAAATTGAATGAAAATAAAAATTCAGCTCAAACTGGTCACAACAAAAACACCTCTGAGCTCCAAAGGTTAAAAGCAAGACTGGCCAAAATCACTATGATAATGTGAGATTTAAGCCTAACTACAATGCAAAATGGACCCCCGTATGGGGTCACGTGATCACTTCCTCTGAGCTGCGTAGAAACATTACAAGCCGATTATCACGTACACTAGGTACGGGGATTTGATTCTACTGAACAAATCTTACTATAAGATTGAAAAATAAAAAAGTTATTTACTCCAAACTTGAAATTGGCTCTGAATCTAGGTCACCAATTAGCTACAATGCTTCTACTACTGCCTGTTTATCAGGACAAACAGAACTGAACTGAATTTTCTGGAAAAATGTCAAATCCAGTGAATAAAGTTATCATTACAATAACATGTAATGGAATAAAATAAAATAAAAAAATTTGAAAACTAACACACAATTAAATTACATATACATAACAACAACAAGAGACTGCCTATTTATACACACAAGGGAGATCCCTGTGGGATTCTGCACTTGATTTTAGTGTTTTAGTATTTTCCAGGCAAATCCAGTGAAAGTGACCAATACTACCTGGTTCCAAGGTCATGCTGTCATGAGCTAGTAGTGGTCACTGTCTTTGCATCTACCTCTTGCCCAGTGAGGTTCAGTTCTCTCCTCTGTGAAGCCATGTCCTGTAGACAGAACCTGGAGAAAGTGGTCTGGGCTTGCCATCTGACCGACTCCATGCCTTAAACCGAGATACTGAATTCAAATGCCAGGCTCATGGAAACTGCTTGTACTTCACGAACTGAGATTTTCTTGAGTCATACCTGCTCCAGAGAAAGTAGCTAGAACTTGTGGCTAACACTTGGGGTGTTATGTTTTGTTCCCCAGATTCAGAGGCAGGAAAAAAAGTCTGGTCTGGCCATTGCTGATGATTTCTGTATGCTTCAGGTAATATCTGAGAGCATGTACAGAATCCTGGAGCTATGTTTCCCTCAATGATTGATGAAAGGGGATGAATAATTATTTGTTGATGGCCTTGTTATGTCAACTTGTTTTTGCAACAAAACCAAGTTGTGACATTAAGACGACTGATCTGTCAGGACGGAACTTCATATAGTTTATGTCCATGGATTGGGCATAGAGCTCAGTCACACTGCATCCTGAGGCAAGCGCTATCAAAAGGGAAGTCTTATATTACTGCTGATTGATTAATGTAGATGACAGGGGCTCAAACTTGGATGAAGTCAACTTCCAGGAGAATGCAGGAATAAGTGAGTGCGGTCTGGAAAATAAAAATTGGCAACCAAGCTGGACAGGTCCTTGTTGCATCCAATATCATATCATCCATGTCAGAACATTCTAAAATCATGGACTGGTATTCCATGGG
>JAECUM010093657.1:0-44373 GCA_016617855.1 Megalonaias nervosa | reverse complement strand
CACTAAAAGCATATTTGCTAAAAATATCTATGACATTAAAAAGATATCTCTTATTATCATTAAATTCAGCTAGATTTGACACATCAACTAAATCTATCGCCCATATATCGTCAACGGCATTTGCGACAACTTTACGTCGCGGAAACTTTTTTTTAGGTTTGTGTAATTCAGCTGCAAGATCATCATTGCCAAGTCCTAATTTATATTTTGCTCCAATAAAACCCTGCACCAACTTTCGGTCAACCCTTTCTCGCATATTTATCGGTTTCATATCACGAAGTTCGTCCAACATTACCTTATCACAGTCTGATCTTGAGTTTTCTATACGAACGTTATCAGGACGTTCTATATCACCATAACAAATATCGTGGCGCATTGCTATCTCATCAACTTGATTGTAAGGCTCTTGTCCTGGCAGCGGATTATCGTTCTCGTCAAGTTGTTTATCTAGCGGATTATAAAGTCCAGTATATTTATGGCCTGGCAATGTCCAACCGCCTTTTGGTTTCGGTAATTTGCCAATTACTTTATGTATGTCTATACCTGTTCCTATTATTTCTCTGTTGTTACATTGTTGACAGTATGTGACAATTTTATTTTGCTCGAGACATAAATCTCTGTCAGAATCGCACTTGCATATCATTATATATTTTCAGATTTATAATAATATTTGTTTTCAATCGTCTACTAAAATAACGTCCCTGACAACGTCAGTACATCCAGCTCCAGACAATTTCCTCAAAAACATACTTTTTCTTTTTCCACAAATTGCGCAAATACTTTTTAGCATCATCCTGTTGTTCTTTGTTTTTTCTGTTGTTTCATTGATATTTTCTGTTTTAGTTTTACATTTGAGACAATATGTTGACATTGTTATATTTGTAATTTAGATAAAATTGGCAAATTTATTTATAATTTTGTGCAATCTCATCATTAACGTGAGAGGGATGCTTGTCAAACTGTAAAATAAATTTTAAAAAATTGGAATCCGATCTCCTGACGTTGTCAGGGGATTTAGACATCTGTTTTATAAACATCACGCAATAATATCCACAAGCTGATGTTCCAATAGGTTGAAGTTGATTGGACGAGTAATTAATTATTTTATATCTGGACATATACTTTTTTATTGCGTCACTTGGAGGAAGTCCAAACGAGTCAAAATAATTGTTATTATAAACTGCTACCCAATGTGTACCAGATCCGTCGTTGAAATCTTGTATATTTATCACACACGAACCTACAGCTGCGACACCTTCAGTGTTGAGTTCATCTTTAGAATAAACTCCGTGGAATCCGGGAACCGATCCTAACTTATCAAGTATATCAAAGTTACTTAGCGGGGAGGCCGTGTTTCCGGCAATGTTAGTCCTCGACCTATTCCCAGCAGATTTGGCAGTAGACTTCCCGCTAGTCCCGCTAAAAGTGGAGCTATTGGAATAAATCCTCCTTTGGTTGTTCTTCGACGTCGCGGTGTCTTTTTTTTTTCGTTGTTGTTTTTCTTCGTCGTGGCATTATATTTATCAGTTACATAAAATTACAAGTAATTTTCCCAATTTTGTTACCATCGACATTCATACGAAACATTAAACTAAAAAATTAAACGAAACATTAAACTAAAAAAGTAAACGAAAATTTTCTTTATACCACTGCCAACAATACCACCACCGCGAACGATTCCACTGTCCTCAACTGTTTTCTCGTTGCGCCAGATACTGCGCCAGACGCTGCTGCTATTCCTAATGTACCTAACACCGGCAAAAGTTTTGGTAATAAAGTTTTAGCAATTACCGATAGTGCCGGACCGAAGAAACTACCTTGTTTTGCCATCGCAGTTATTTGTGTGGCACTTAAATTTAAAACAAAAGGTTTGCCGCGGTTATACTTATTTACTTGTTTTGTGGTTAACATTAATTTTGTTAAAGTACCTGCTTGGGTGTTAGGGTCGACTTGTAATGATACCTGCCGTTTTTTAGAAACTGCAGCTGCTAATTCTTTAACTTGGCCATCAGTCAAATAAATTTCTTTTACAATATATTTTGTCATCTTATATTAAAGTTGTAGATTAAACTAAACTTGTACTGACATTTTACCTCCAACAGAATCAATTGTTACAGATCTATCGCTTATTACTAGCGCGTACACGTACAGCTGTGCTACTGGAACTTCTCCTAATGTCCAGGTAATTTCAATATCAGCTGTTGAGTCGACTGCTCGCTCGCTATGCTTACTAACATCAAAATAAAATATTTGGTAAAGTGTACGAAATTCCTCTACTGATATCTGAGATCCGTCTCCAACATCCTGATATTTTTGCATCGCGTCCATAAAATACATATAAGGTCGAGTAATATTTTTATTAGCGTCATCTGCAAAATTGAATTCTATCGCTCGTTCTGGATATTGCTTTGAATTTAGTCTAGCATGTATTCGTGTAACATCAGCATCATCAAATATTGCATTATTTTGTTGTTGGTTACCACGTCGCGCTTGCCGTTGAAATGCAACAAATAATTGCCTCGGCAGTTGTTCACTTGATGTTGTTGTAATTCGCCATGTGTAGTCGGTGGTATTTGGAACTGCTGTTTGATATATTTTATGTTGCTGAAAATGAATTTTGTTTGAGCAGTTTTGGAGCACATTATTTAATTCTGCCATTTGAGTGATTGATGGTGTTATTCGTGGCATCCACAGCGCAAGTTTGTTTATGATAAACTGTACATCAGCTCCGCCAGCCCGAAATAAACAGTCGTTCTGTTCTGATCGATCTAAAATAAATGTATGTTTAACTCCACGAAATACTTTATTGTAGTCGCGACAAAAGCCAAATACTGTACTTATCGGTAACATCATTGTAATTTGACGTGATGCTGCTGCAAGTGCCTTTCTTCTGGTATAACCTTCATTGTAACGTATATTTTTTCTGATGATAGGAAATGAGTTATTAATCAAATCTAACATTGCAACGCCGTCAGCAGCTGCTCCTGGTGGTGTTATACCAAGTTTATTACAAGCTGCAGTAAGTGATACTCTTGTAGCTGCATCACCAGCGGCTGCACCTGGTTCGACTATACCTAACGCAGCACCATTAGCAATAAGAAAATCTCTAACAATTGGAAAATCTGCACCTGCATTAGAGCCATGTGCTAAAATAGGTGTACCTCCAGCTGAAAACTCAGACGATGCCATAAAATCAGACCCACAACTTCCAGTATCTTTAAACCACATCATATTAGTTGCAGTTGATCTGGAGTAATCATCGGAAAATGAAATAGTATTTAAGATTGTACTTGCAACTTGCAAGTGACTTGAAATATCCTCAACAGTTTGATTGGCCAGCTGATATCTGGCACTTTTAAATAAACACCAGCCATCAGTTATAAGAGCTACTTCTGTGTTAGCTGCAATTGCAACAGGTACATTAGCTATTGTCATAATCTGGCCGCGAACTTCCAATATTGCCTTGTGTGGCAGCAGAAATACATCTTCGCCTCGGGTATTAAATGTTCTAACACCAGCTTTATTTGGCTCATTAGAGTTTTCGTCGAGATACTCAATATATTCAAATTCTGTTACGGTGTTGTCTTTGTCATAAGTTTCTGTTAAATCGAGATAATTTTTGACAGACATTTTTTATTTATTAGATTATATAAAATTTTGTCACTGCGGCGCTGTTACTTTAGATATTAACTTTTGCATAATCTGCTCGCCCTTTGGTGATAAAAGTTTCTTTGTTGTTGTTATCATAGCACGTTGAGTTTCTTTTGTTGGAGCTATTTCTGATATAACTTGTTTGATTGTTGGTTTCTGAGTAATTTTATCAGTTATTTTTTGTCCCACCGCAGTTCCAGCAGCAGATGAAGCTCCAGTTGCAAAAGCTTTTGACGCGTCAAGTGCAACTGGTGCAACTTTATGCGCGATTCCCGGAACATTTTCAATAATTTTAGTAAATATATTTCCCAAAAATCCACCAACTATTTTTCTTCGGTAAATTTTTTTGTTTCATTATATCTGAGGTTGCATAAAACAATAACCAATCACGAAGTCGGAATAACTTTGTTATTGTGCGCGTAAGTGCAAATAGTAAGTAACAACCTCGTTATTCAAATCCAGCTGTCGTCCAGATTGATCTGTCAACTGCACATGTAAACTCGTTATTTGATTTTCAACACTTAGCGGATAATAAATAACTTGCCGCGGACTAATTTGCTTGAGCGATCCCGGTGGAACATTTTGGTGAGAAACTATATATCGTTTGTCCTTTACTGCCCTGAGCTGAGTAAGATCCAGACGCAATGGAGCAATTTGTTAATATTGTGTTTACGTCAGTTATATTTACTGGCAGATCACCGTCATATGTTATAGTTTGTTCTGTGGTTGATCAATATTGCTTGTGAGTAAATCCAATCAGCGACGCTTTGCTTGTTGCCGATGAAAAATCTATTATCAAATTGTTTTTTAATGTTATTCTGGCGCGTAATGTGTTATAATTCGGTACCAGTTCAAAATTGTCTGAAACTCCTCCATTTTTCGTTATTAATTCGCGTATCGTCTTTCTTAAATCAGTTACGTTGTAGGCTCCTTGCGGCATTTTAAATGATTTCCACGTAGGTCTTGGAGTTTGAGTTAAAGTAAACGTAAATTCATCGTTTACTCCAAATTTTACGTTAGCCATGGAATGCCAACACGTACATGAAATTAGTCCAATTTCGTACTGTTTTTCAGTATCAAGTTGTATTGGCGGAATATAATTTACTGAAACATTTGCGCTATCTTTTGCGGCTGTACTAGAGTCTAGTAATAATGTTGTTGACATTGTTATTTATTATATTTTTACAAAATTAACATTTACAAAATTAACATTTATAAAATTGTTATATTAAATCGGTGAGTAAAGTTTCGTATTCATCAGATGTTAATAAATTTTCCGATCTTAAATGATCAAGTATGTCAATAATTTCATTATCAATTTCAGTACCAATATTTCCAGCTTCCTTTGATGATATCAGCAGCATTAATCTGCCAATCATTTCGGCAGTTGATGTATATATTTTTACACCTGTTCCAGTTTTTCTGCTTATAGATTTTTCAGCTGTCTTTAAGCGACGTTTATCAAAATGATCAAACAACATTTTAAAATCCCATCCTTCTTTCTTAGGTTTCCCAGCTCTAAATTTTTCTGCGGCATTTTAAAAAACACTAGTAATAACACCATTTCTAGCTTTTTCAGAAAATTCTCTAATATATTCTATTGCAGCTGTATCAATTTTAGCGTAAGCTTCTGCATCTTTTCTAATATGATCTAATTTTTCAATAAGATCATTATATTTCTCTTCGCTCCATTTATTAATATTATCAACATCAGAAATATCATAATCTTTCATAAAATCCAAATATTCTATTGCTACTATTTCTTGTTTTACTACTTTTTTCATTCTTTTCCGATACGTTTCAGCTTCTTCGAGTGGTCTTTTAGATCTGCTTCTCTCATGAAACTACCTTCCGCTAACAGTTTTTCAGTATAATCTATTCTTTCCTCATCTAAATATTTTGCTTCAGTAGTTATACTACTAAGGTTATCATTATGTTGTATGTCATTTTTTATATTAATAATAACTCGCTTATAAAGTCCAGCAATAATTGAGTGTCGATATAATTTAATACTTTCTTTGTATCTTTCATTATCTGATACTACGTCACGAGCATGTTTTTCATTTTCTTGTATTATTTCTGTTAGTTTTCTAATATTTTCATCAGCGTCGAAATCATCTTTACGAATATTATGTAATCTAACATTTTTAAATCCATATTTTTCGTTTAAAGATTTATATTCATAATCTTTTATTTTATCATTCATCTTTTTTCGATCATCATTGAATCTTTGTCTTTCTGTGATTTCTTGCTCTTTTCTAAGAGATTCTCTTCTAGTTTCTCCTTCCTCATGCCAGCTCTTTTCTTTTGGTTCTTCAATTTTTTTTCTTCTATATCTTCTAACTTTCTCCTAATCGGCCCAACTGTTAAACTTGCTAATTTTCGTTCAAGTTCAAGTGGATTATTGATCAGACGATCTATTTCAGCTTGTCTAGCAACAGGATTAAGAATATGTGCTGAAAGTTCTTCAGCTAATCTTTTTTTTTCCTCGTCAGATCTACCAATAATTTTTGCGGCAGTTGCTTCTTGTTGTTCTTTAAAAATACCAACTAAACTTTTTTACTGTAGTCGCTTAAGTTCTTCTTCTGACAGCAGCTTAGTTTCAAATTGTTTTCCAAGTAGTGCTTCAGTAACTGGTTTGTGAACTGTCGCTGCTGCTTCTGCGGCAACTATCTGTCCACGTCGTGCTTGCTGTACTCGCTGCTTAAATGCTGCTTGAGATTGAGCAAGTTTTTTTTAGATTTTCTATATGTTTTCTGTATTTTGCTCGTTTGTTACTGCAGATAATTTTCAATACAACAACGAAACATTTTAGTTGGATTATGTGTTAATTTATCAAACAAGGAAAAGTTATATTTATCCGCTGTCGCTTTATGATAAAGTTCGATAAATTTATCTTTTGTTACGTCGCCACATTGCTCGTTTGCAATATTTCTAACGTCAACATTGTCCAGTCCCGGAAATAATATAAAACAACCAGTATTTCGCCGAATAAATCTGTCAACGTTATAAAAACCTTGGGCTAAATAAACAGAATTACATTTGTTATTACGTGATAGTGAAAAATATGATCTTATTTTATTCATCTCTACATTATTTAGCGGAATATCGTCAAAAACTACTATCTTATGTTCGGACGAATCAAGTTGATTAACTGGAACAAGTTCTTCTGGTTGTTTGATAATAAAAAAAAATCTTCATCAGCCTCAAGATCATCACGAAGTTTGTTATTATATTCGTTAAGTAGCTCGTACTTATCTTGCTGTGGATTAATTGTATAAATATAAACTCGATCTTAGTTAAAATTATCGCCCAGCAGTAAATTCATAAGCAAATTTGTTTTTCCCGATCCAGTTCGTCCAACAATAAGATAATGACAATCTGGAAGTTCATTGTTATGTTTATGTTTCACCAACCGCTCTGTATCAAACTTTAATATCGACGATTTTGCCATTGTTGTTATACATTTTATGTTATATTAAACTGACTAATGTTAACAATTTTATGTTATATTAAATAAATAATGAGCCATTATACAAAATTTGGAACAACATTAGAAGATTCATTAGCTGTAAGTACAATAAAAAACGGCAATATTGATTTATCAGGTTATCTAAAAATCTGGCGACACAATGACAGGAAACCTGTCTATGTCAAATCGACGAGCACTAGGTTTAGAAACAGATTATCCGCCAATAAATGTTGCTGATACACAAGCTGTTAGTTATGCACAACTAAAATCCGTCAATAATAATAAACTAGATAAATCTGGCGGAACTTTAAGCGGTAACTTAGATATGTCAGGAAAAAAAATTATAAATTTGGAGACTGGATATCCACCAGCAAACTTAAATTATACGCAAACGGTGAGTTATACACAACTAAAATCCGTCAACGATAATAAGTTGTCACTGACAGACGGAACTTTAAGCGGTAACTTAGATATGTCAGAAAAAAAAAAAAAATTTGGAGACCAGGTATCCGCCAGCAACTTAAATCATACACAAGCGGTAAGTTATTCACAGTTGAGGTATGTGGATGATAACAAACTTGATAAAATCGGCGGAACGGTTATAGGCAATATTAACATGTCGAGTAAAAAAATTATAAATTTAGAGACTGCATATCTGCCCGAAAACGTAAATCAAACACAAGCTGTAAGTTATGCACAACTAAAATCTGTTGAAGATAATAAACTTAACAAAGCCGGCGACACAATGACAGGTACCCTTACAATGAGCAATAATTCAAAAATAACTGGACTACCAACAACCTCACCTCAAGCTGATGCTGATGCTATTAGTTATGAGCAGTTAAAAGAAGAACTTACCCCATATTTTAAGAAATCTGGTGGACCAGTGACAGGCAATATAAACATGAGAGACAAAAAAATAACTACTACATATGTTCCAGTTAACCTTAATGATCTAACAAATAAAGCGTATGTTGATAGTCTGTCTAGTGGTATAAAACGAACTAAAAACAATGTTGGGTATATTCCAACACTTTATAAAGCAACTGACAACCGAGCTGGGTTTGAGGTAAGCGCATTATCATATTATCCTGAAAATTATCCTTATTACGCTTTCTCTGATAGACATGAGTGGACGACCAACGGAGAAGTTGAAAATCTTGGGATCAAATTAAATGTCCCACTGCAGTTGCTATTTGGCAATTTCATTTGCGCGGCAGGTTAAACTCTAGTGTTGCTCGAATTTATAATTGGCAATTAGAAGGATCAAACAATGATATCGACTGGACAACATTACATAATGCAGTAAATACGTATATTGCAACAACACAATATTTTACAGTCCCAACAGAAAATATTGTCAACAAGTACTTATATTTTCGAGTTAATGTTTTTGCTGCTGAACATCCATTTCCGAGACTAACAGCATTTCAAATATATACACTTGATGAACAAATTTAATCTAATGCTATAAAATGACAACACAATGGTTTATAGACGTTGCGAAAGAATTTTATGATTATATTCTTAACCCTAGAAAATACTTTTTTTTTGGACGAATCACTATCATTACGTGTAATAAATACCAGAAAAAAAATTTCAGTTACAATGATAAACTCTCCATTATCAGAAGAAGAAAAAATTTTTATTCTTGTTATGTATATGCGAGGGCCGCAATTGAAAGAAGCAATAGGAAACTTTGATGTGATTAGCAGATACTGTCATCCTGATGATTGCCTGGAAGAACATAAACAAGTTGAAATCCTGCTAAAAAAAAAATATTGCTCGAGCTTGATCTTGGAAATTTAGATTTGATAATAAAATCGAACTTAATAAAAGCACGAGCTTACGGTGAAAGAGATGATATGAAAAAATCTGTAGAAGATAGCCATAATAGTCTCGACAGACTAGCAGAATCTAGAATAATGGGAATAAAAAAAAAATAAGAAATTGTATAATAGTATTTTGAAACGAAACATTTTTAAGTATCTCGGTATGTACTACCACGACAAAGAAACCCTAATTAAAATCATTACTATGACACCAGACCCCGAGTTAATTATTAAAGTGTACGCAAACGCAATTATGCCAATGATACGTAAAAAAGACCCAGAATTTGATCCGATTATTGTTGACAAATCTCTAAAATTAATCAAAGACTTTGGCGATGAAATTAGTGGTCTTAATGATATTGAGCAAGAAAAGTTTTTGATAAAGTCGTACAAACAGATTTGGACGTGAAAATTAATTCTTATTACGACATAAGTGAAGAAGATGATATTCCATTTCCATCAATCCAGCGCTCTAGACAATTGTCATTACGAAATTATTACAATGAAATCGAGAAAATACTCACAAAACCATATATATATTTAATGTTTAAAGTAGCTTCTGCTATTGGTCTGCTAACAATTGAATTAAAATCACTCAAAAAATTAGTGCTAGCAAATTTCGTTGTCGCATATGCAATTATCGGACAACATCTTGTTCTCAAAAATTTCACGTTAGATCAAATAAGCTTGGTATTAGGGTATATTGATAAAACAGAAAGCGATTACAGTAAATTGGTGAATGAAACAGATTTGTATGAACATGAAGTAGGAGATACTTTTGACTCATACGCTTGGTTAAAGAAAAATGAGGTACTAACAGATAAACGATATAATGATACTTCGTCAGATGTTTATGACAAGTATAGAGAGTTTTTAGCTAACAATAATAAATTGTTTGAATTTCTCGATTCGACTGTTGGCGCTAGAGTTTTTAACTTTGTATAAAATATTGTATAATGAAAAAACATATCATCGATTTCAATCCCATTTCAGAAGAAATTCCAAAACAAGATGTTGACGCAGTAGTACAATATTATAAATTTTATCATTAAAACCTTTGGTGTGTAAAAGAATGTTATAAATGCTACCGTAGAATACTTCGAGTAATATCATATTTACCACTGTTAATGACTAGCTCTGATATAATCTCAAGTGGAGCATTATTAAATCCGTTTTTGTTAATAATATCTGGTGTCGGTGTCTCTCTTTCAACACTTATAAAAAAAATTGAACCCAAACTTGAAACAAAAAAAAAAAATTCTTGTAAAACAGCAAGTATCACTTACAAAAAATTACTTGATCAGATCCGATCTTACTTGCGAGATGTAAAATACGATATGGACGATTTAATACGCGAGTTTCGTATTATTGACAGCATGTTAACATATATCCTACCAATGAGAGTCAGTAGGTATGAAAAAGATTATCATAAAATATTGTTACAACAGTAGATATTTAGAAAAATCTAGAGGTCTCCAATTTTTTGTAGAGGGGTGGGGGTCTCTGATCTAAAATCCGCTTTTAGTTTAGGATCAGCCTATTACTATACTGAAAAAAATATTTTATCACCAAAAAAAATTAATCCAGCAGGTCCTTAGAGTTCTGGTCCAGAATCCGCATTTGGTTTAAGATCAGCCTCTTAGTTTACTATTCAGTTATCATTATATGTAGTCCAGTTATCATTCTATGCAGTCCAAACGCCTTTATATGCAGTGCAGTTTCATTATATGCAGGCCATTTATCATTATATGTAGTCCAAACGCCTTAATATGCGTGCAAACACCTTTATATGCAGTCCATTTATCATTATATGCAGTGTAAACGCCTTGCTATGCAGTAAATTTACAATTATATGCAGTGCAAACGCCTTTATGTGTAGTGCGTTTCTCATCATATGCAGTCCATTTATCATCATATGATGATAATTTTGTCCACTGACAAAGTTCCCCGGTGAACTGCAGGCTCTGCATGTTGCTGTTGATGACACTGTTAAATGGCTGGGTCAGACGCTCTACCAAGTGAACTATAGCGATAAAATACGCCGATATGGTTATCTTTTCATATAAAAACCCCGAATGATCACTGTTATAATCATACAAACACAATTACATCTAGTTACAATACCCTACTATCGACTGATATCTGGTAGGTCGAGGGTACGAAGTGATCATATAATTTGTCAATGAAGCAACAAATTACATTACAAATTTAAAGGTCACTGGCCACCTACAATGTAGTGTGATATTATTATAGTCATAAACAAAACGCATTTGTCATGTATGCTCACCATCAATATGTTTAATTAGACTTAAAAATCCAATTTTTTAAATGAAAAAATTATTCGGCAATCTCCGTAAACAATCGGTAGTTTCCGTGTGCCAAAAACGGATATGACGTACATTTATCCCTTCTATTCAACCTAGCCATTCAAGTTTTTAATTTCCCCACGTAAATGTCTATGTGATATATCTTACGATCGTGCTTTTGTACAGCAAATATGGTTCACTGTGTTACATATGGATGTAAGCAAAAGAGTGATGATGGGGAAAAGGGTTCTTTCTTTTTCGAAAGACCCTTTTTACCAGAAAAAAAAGTGGATTCAAGCTGTGGGATCGAATAGGTTGAGGGATGGGAAAGTTGTATCATTTAGGCCGGATTATAATAAATTTGGCCCAAAGACAATTCAGTTCAAGACAATTTTGCCCAAATTAACAATATTTTGAACAAGTTCTTTTCTTCAAACAACAAGTAGATACTACGTAAGATAGGTTTTAGGGGGGAAAAGAAACTAAATTTAAACAAACTAGTTTGATATTCCTTTCAAAGAAAATAATCATACTTCATAACGTACATATATATGAGAGAAAACACAAACTGACATATCTTGCTCGTTCTAATTAAAATATTTATATACATTTTTTATGCTAAAAAATGTATGCATCTGCACAACGGCATTCTCAATTTAAGTCTTCCGGTCAAATTATCAATATTGATTTATAAAACAATATTCTACAGAATACGTATACATTTTTCTAAGGGTAGTGTGCATGGGATATTAAAACAAATATATTTAATTTTATGTTTCAGGTTGTAACACTGCTGTATATAATACACACTCGATTACACATTAGAGAGAAAGAGAGAGAGAGAGAGAGAGAGAGAGAGAGAGAGAGAGAGAGAGAGAATAATGTTGAGCATTTTGTCAGTGTTTAGTTGCTGCAATATGAAGCTCTTACCAGTTAATTTTACTGTTTGTTTTTATTTTTTAAGTTGTCTTAGTGTGTGCACGCGTAAATTAAAAGCTTGTCATTACTAGTCAATATCGCCAATCGTATTTGCTCCACTATTCCATGCAAATAAGAAAGAAAATAATTTTGTGTTGCATTTCTGCCCCCCCCCCCCATGCACGGTGCAAAAAATTGATAAACATAATACTTATTTTAAAATAAAATGAAAGAAACTAAACCTGCATTGTTTTCATTTATTCCTTCTTTTTTCATCATGCGAAATTTATTAAAGAAAAAATATACCCACGAACTCCGTATATGTAGCGGATGCCGGCTTGTGTATGCATCCTTACTGTTGTGTGTATCGCTTATGTCAAATAACAAAATCGCAAACGAGACGAAAATATCACCCGATTGCTTGAAGGCACCTGCCATTCACGCATGATAAATTACAAGGTGCAAATTGACCAAGACTGTATTGTATCCAGGTTAACTATACGACGGTGTTTCGCAAATAAAAATCATTATTTTAAAATACATTCACTGTGAGTGCAAATGACAATCTTTTCACTAGCATGGGTTACACAGTATTATTAAAGACGTTATTGCTGTGTATACTATTTGCCCTGCAAACATCAATTATAATTACGCATGGCAAACAAATAGAATCCCAGGTAATGAATAAACACAGCGAGCAATAAACTCCTTGCTTAAACTTACCGACAGGATATCAAATACAGAGGTTATTTTGTTACAAAGCAAACCAAAACCGGAAACTGACTTTTGGTATTTTTTAAGTGTGCCGATTTTTTCTTATGAAGTCGGCCGACATTAGGAAGGCAAGTTTGGTGCCTTTGAATTCTTTTAAGTGTGCCGATTTCTTTTTTTCTTTTATAGTCGGCCGACTAAGGAAGCCAACATTGAAGCCAACATTGATTCCTTTTTACCTGTATTAACGGGAATTTTCAAAATAAATTGAAACAATGGAACAGTTTTGAAAGCGACAGAACCTAGTGCGTCGTGCACGCATATCGATATAAGGCCGAACTGTAAATTAGTATTCAGTAGTTTCATCTAAATGTTCCCTATCCTTTATTGTGTTTTATTTTTCGACAAGAAGCATGAACTTCGTCTTGTGGGGATAAATGTACGTCATTTCCGGCTGGCGTCCTCTATAGGTGGGAAATCGTAGCTAAGGGGAAGTAACAGCGTTGAATACTTCTAATTCGAGTAATTAAATTATTATTTCTTCTTTACACTTGATAATTTTCTTTGTTCTTTTTGTGAGAGTATAACTACTTTTAATCATGTAATGCAAATCTGATGTAAAGGAAAATTTGGAGTATGGCCGGTGACCTTTAAAGGGTACCACTGGGGAAGTCGTCTCGGATAGATCAAGTGACCGAGATCCCGTCCAGAGTTTGGGAGGTCCCAGGATCGAGTCCCGGTCTGGCCGTGCATTTTCCCTGATACATATGGCGTCGCCCATAGGATTCCACAGCTACAACTCGATCTGACTAGTAATGGTGCAGTTACCTGGAAGTGGGCCCTGAAATAGTTCAAGCGGTAGAGCGCCCCTCTATAGTTCGGGAGGTCCGAGCTGGAGCCCCAGTCCAGCCCTGAATTCGTCCCCATTACATCTGGCCTAAAATCATTATGGAATAATTTCCCCTTACACAAGCTACCAAGCAGTTTTAACGAATGCGTTGCGCTTTTGAGGGATCTGATTTCGACCCGCGAGAGTAAGATGCTTGGTGTTGAGGGTTGGAACGTCTTATCATGAGTTTCCTCCCTTTTTATACTTAAAGAATGATGTACGTGAGATAGGTATTTAGAAACTACTTTTTTGTCAAAGATCTTTGCTTCAAAGCGGGCTACGGCATAGTAGTTGGGACGACTCATAAATCTACTGCTGGACAAAACTGTCAGATAAAATGAGGCAAATTCCAGCGAAATATAAAATTAATTAAATGAAAAAAAATGAAGAAAAGGAGTGCATGGTCATCGTAGATTTTATTAGATCATTAGAACACATTAAAGCAAAAGATCTTAAACAGCTAAGCAAAGCATTTCGTATTTTATCCTTGCATCAAAGAGAACGAATGCAAGAGGAAATTCAACAACGAATGAATGAACAGAAAAGGTAAGAGTATAAGAGCAAATAAATTCGTAGGTAACAAAACATCTAATTAAAAGCAAGATACAAGCAAATAAATCATTGCAGAACAAAATCAACGAATGCAATTTTTCCTGTGGCAATGATCAAGACATTTATGTGTTATTTATGTGTTCTTTATTTGCATTGAACCACCCGTGAATAAAATTCTTGGTAGGAAACATTAAACTAATTTGATGCAGCGTTCCTTGATCTTGTACTGGCAATAAGACTAAGATGATTTCCTTTACTAGATGAGGACGTTCAAAGAAATTAAACGGAGAGTTTTCTTAATACACTGACTGACTTAAAATCAATCATAAACAAACTAGATATCAGTTTTGTCATCGACACTCTATCGGATGAAAAACTAGCGAAATTTAATAAAATATCAGTGATTGCACAAATTGCGGGTGACATGACCGAATAGCTAATGCTGAACATAAAAAATGAACCACTCAAAGTGAACTTCATATATACT
Organism: Megalonaias nervosa; assembly: GCA_016617855.1. Taxonomy (NCBI): domain Eukaryota; kingdom Metazoa; phylum Mollusca; class Bivalvia; order Unionida; family Unionidae; genus Megalonaias; species Megalonaias nervosa. The sequence continues at coordinate 29,555 of JAECUM010093657.1, read as the reverse complement.
TTTGCCTATATGGGTTTAATGAAACTAAATGTGAACGTAACACAAAATAACAAATGTTTTTCTTTTATGCCATTAAGTCGATTAGCATGATATCAATAGATACGCAGAAGCCGATCATTGCAATTACATGGACGATAATGAAACAATTAAAATGACAATGAATATCACAAGTATAAAAGCAACTTATAATGTACCCATTCACAATAATCTTTATATTTAGGGCATGTGTCAATACATTTTTGTTAAGGATTTATAATGGTCAATATAGGAGCAAACGAAATAGACAAAAGATAATCTCTTAAATATAGTAGGTGTCGTCGATAAAAGTACAATATAGAAGCTGATCTAGAAGTACCAAATAGTTCACACGACTATTTAAAAGAACATATTCTTGTACCGTAACAGATGATAGCGATTCTCAAAGAAATATCAGAACGTCAATAGAAATTATCTGAGGAAGGGAATGAAGCGAAAACAACTGTACCACAATTAATATGTCCATTGAAAAACAAAGAGAAATACTTTATTCACTACAGAAATTTAAAACGGAATATTCAGGTAGGACTACAACTGAAAAATATCCGCAGGGCTGTGAAAAACTTTGGCTGCAACCCCACAATGAACTCAATACTCGGTTAAAAGAAAAATCACTTAGGATTTAGAAAATGGATTTTATTTCCAAAATGATTAATAACACGTAGGTTGGTGAGCAAACGGAAAGTATAAGAAAAGGACCACTGTTAAAATATGTCCAATCAAAATGAAAATTTTGAAATGGCAGATAGAGATCGATCATTTGCAAAGAGAGCAATTATCGGTTAGCATGCGACAAAAACATCCCATAGAATTAACTAAACTAATTTACAGTGGCTTTATGTTATCATTACTGTCAGCGTGTTTGATATACGAACTCTAAATCATCATTTGGAGAAGAAAAAGCGATTAAAATATGAAACATCATCTCACGGACACTGATACTTCATGTATGCATTTCGAAACTGAAATCTTGTGCAGTGACATTAGACATAGAATCAAGTTTTACATTACAATTGACTACGCAAAGGACAACGAATTAAACGTACCGCAAGTGAGTAGAAAGAAACCCGGCTTTTTCAAAAAGAAAATAAACCGAATACCAGTTAGAGAGTTGGGGACAAAGTTCTCAATTATATTCATTCAAGACTGATTACGGATAAAAAGGTGCCCAAAAGCAAGAAGAAAATGTATCATCAAGCAAAACTTTAGCTAACAATTTAAATCGTGACATATCCATGACAAACTGATTTACTAAACTTTTTTTAAAAACAAAAAGGATATAATTCAGTCTGTTGGAAACGTCACATACGGAGTTTGAAAGATATTCATTGATGGCATAGCAATCTTCATTTGATAAGAATGGGTGTAATGTTTTGTGTGAGGCTTTTACCCATTGAATGAAAGGTTGAAATAATTTAATTAGGACAGCGTTGAAATGGCCAGCAGATAATGTAGAGCAACTACATATAACTTAAAAATGTCTCTGCCAAAATGTAGTTGCATGTACATTTAAAATGTATGATTCTATCTCATAATATCATGCCATGTTCTTTTTGAGAATATTTACATGTCGACAGTCTTCGGAGTTAGGCATGCCCTGTAAGATGTGACTATGTTCCAGGCAGCGCTAAAAACTAGCTTTGATGAGACGGATGTCGCCTGAATATACAATCTTTTTCTTGCTAGATTCACTAACAGTGGAGGCTTAAGGTTGTTATGTTTCCACCAGCGTAAAGGGTCATCTGTCATTGCAATCACATCTTTTGACAAGTCAGTTTCCATTTTCCCTCTGTCAAACCTGGATATGGTCCCCTTTTGTTCCTCTACAGTGACGACGTCGCCGAAGATGGATGCTAATCGTGTGTATGGAGGTTTTTAAGAGTCACCGGTCTTCTCGATAGTGTCTACAGAAGGTTTCACGTCTGCGTACACGGTTCACATCTAAGTATAACAAAAACATCTGAGACCACTCTTTTCCTATGTTTCTAATAACCAAACCAGTGTTGTTGATAACGCCGATTTAAATGTTCTTGTTAATGTTGAAATTGTAATGCGGCCAATTTGTTTGTAATTTTAGTTAGGACGTATAGATTAGGACAATAAGACTACTTTGCAAAACTATACTAAAGTTCAAAACTAAACCAAAGTTATGTTGTTGTTGTTGGGTTTAGCGCCGTTTTTCAGCACACAATAGGCTATACATGGCGGCCAGTATTAATGGTGGAGGAAGAACCCGAGAAAACCCCAGAAAGAACCACCGACCCACGAGAAGTTACTGGCGACAAATATTATTACTGTGCAGCTAAAATGTTGTAGGTATTACGCTTCAGAGTGTCCTCTTATACTGAATTTTATCAAATGTAATAAAAATATTCCGAAAAGGAAATGAGTTACAATTTGTAAAACAATACTTGCCTCAATGTTATTCAACTTTAATAATAGCTATTACATTTACACATTTGTACCTGCAGCCGCAACGCTGGCAAAGATGACTCGAATGGCTAACAGCTAGCTGTTGTCGAATTGCCCGGTTTCGGTGTAACTTTGACGGGAGATTCCTCTCCTGCGGTGACTGCCAAACTATTGTAAACGTCAAACTGCTCATAGTTCAAAGAGGCACGCGTTCTTGAACCTTTGATTTAGCACCATATTTTCCGGTTTAAAAAAATTGCTTATAATCGTATCTTAAAAGAATACACACTGTTTAATTTCGTCTAAGTAAATATTGTTATAGCTATTTTTCGGAACCTAAACAGCTAAAAAAGCATTGCTTAGAAGTAGTTGTATGTGCGTACTGGGGGTCATATCATAATTATATAGGTGAGCATAGGTTAACATGAGGAGGTCTCCATGCAGGGCCGTAAAGAGCGATCACCTGCCCTGGGATAAGAAATACCCAGTCCTTGCCTAGTTCTTGTTCAAACAAAATATTTCTTTTATAAAATTAAAGTGTTGTTCGGACCGTGCCCCCTTATTGGCCCGGGACCCGGGAATATACATCCGATTGCCCCCCGCCCCCTCTCTTGTCGGCCCTGCCTCTATAGGGTCATATCTTATTATTTGGCGTCCATAATTTTAACATGGGAATGTTATTATGGGTTCAAAAGTGTTTATGGGATCAAAAGTGTTTATAAGGTCATATGTAGTTATGGGATCAAATGGGAATGATACCGTCAAGGGGTTTCAAGATTTAGTTGTTGCTAGCATCAAAAACATAGACAACATACACACAACACATACACACAATTTGGTCTTTTGTGACTTCTGTGAGACTATCTGTTCTGCCATCTCAGTAGGGATCCAATCTGGATGGCCTAATTTTCTAAATTTTTCATATACCTTGATCCAGTTGGCATTGAGGCATTGAACCTTCCTTTGTTTTGGCTCTCCTCCTTTTCTTTTCTTTCCCACTTCCTGTGGTTTTGTCAAGACTCTTTGCTATTTGAAATATAGCAACATCCCTGTGAACGCTACGTAGGGTGCACCATTGAGCATCTGCTTGTTCCAGGAGCTGCTCCAACCCCACCATCAAATTCACTGCTTCCAGTAAATTTTGTACCTTACAAGACTGAACCTGATGTCATTCTTCGTGGTCGACGACGAATGGTTTGACTGACTGACTCATCATGCATTTAAGACGTGTATGGCATTTTGGCCTTGCACGACTGGTTAATGCCAGCACCGCTGGCTTCTTAATTAATCATCGGGAGGGAAGGAGATCCACCGCCAGTGCGTTTAAATGTGTGCACCGCACATTACTCAATTATCGTGTCCAAAAGCGGTAATAATTGCCAGATGTGAGTTGGTTTTTTGTTTCCATTAATTTGTCTGGGATATTATTGATTCTAGATAGAGGTGTTGTAAGAATCGATCTCTTTGGTGTAGAAATGTTTGTCAAGAAGGGGGCTCATTGTGGAGTATACTTGATTGACATGTATAATGTTTTATTGAGTAAGGTTGATAAACCAAACCCCCCGTCCAATACATCCCGAATAAAACTGATGACATTAATGGTTGAAATGAATTTAGTTGGGATCTCTTTGTCCGTATGAGCGACTTACTTGTAGTGAAAGATTAATTAGATTGCTTATATTGAATCTTTTCGCTTTTATTGCTGCATTTGGATAGGTTTTGGGTTTACTTTGTCTCTAGCTAAGTTTGGAATTTTTGGATTTTGATTTTATGTTTCCATTTTGTTATGTGTGTTATTTTGGGTCTATTCTTATAGTGTCATGATTTCGGGGTTTTGCTAAGAAGTATTATTGTTAGTTTTTGCTTTTACATTTATTGAGTTTGTTCTTCCTAGTTGATTGGTTCATCATCATCATCATCAGTCCCGTAATCTGGTAGACTGTTGGGGCACCGCACAAGACCTAACAACCAGCTCCTCTATTCTTCTTGATTTTCCGTCTTTATCAGTCAGTCGCTCAGTGTCAAGCCTGTCCACTCTCTAATTTTGTCTTCTCACCTCTTTCTCTGTCTGCCTCTCTTTCTTCTTCCCTGTACAGTGCCTTGCAGGATTGTCTTGGCAAGTCCTGATGATCGTGAGACATGCCCATACCACTGCAGTTTACGTTGTTTCACTGTAGTCAGGAGGTCTTCGTGAGGCCCAATGGCTTGTCTGATCCTTTGCCGTATTTCTTCATTGTTGACACGGTCTTTGTATGAGACGCCGAGGATCCTTCGGAAGCATCTTATCTCTGTGGCCTGTATTCGTTTCTCCAAGTCAATTGTTATGGTCCATGATTCACAGACGTAGAGAAATATGGAGATCACCAGTGAGTGCATCAGTCTGACCTTTGAACTGAGTGCGATGTTCTTGTCGTTCCAGATGGGCTTCAGTTGTCTCAGCGCTGCTGATATTTGCACAATCCTGGAGAGTACTTCAGGCTTCGATCCTTCATCTGTTACAATTGCCCCCAAATAGTTGAAGCTGTGGACTGTTTCTAGCTTCGTAATTGGACCCTGATGTCAGTGCTGATGCCCTTGGTGTTGTTGGTCATAAATTTCGTCTTCTCTGCACTGATTTCCATGGCATAGGCTGCATACGTTTTGTCGAGGCTCTCTACTAAGCTAGCTAGTTATTGCTCATTTCCTGCTAGTCCATCAATGTCGTCGGCAAAGCGTAAGTTGGTGACTGTTCTGCCTCCGATGCTGACAGTCCCTTCATGCTTTTCAAGCGCGTCAGCCATGATTCTCTCCAGAAGATGTTGAATAGCGTGGGAGAGAGCAGACAGCCTTGTCTGACTCCAACTATAGTTCTGAACCAGTCCCCTATGCTGTCGTTGAAGTATACTACACTGGTGGCCTTGTCATACAGGTGCTCTATTACTGTGATGAGGTTGGGATTGATGTTGTACAGTCTCATGGTCGCCCACAAGGCTGCATGCCATACCCTGTCAAATGCTTTCTTGAAATCCACGAAGACATGGTACAGATCTTGTTGGTGTTGGAGGTACTTTTCACACAATATCCTGAGGTTGAGGATTTGCTCTGTTGTGCTGCGCCCTGCTCTGAAACCTGCCTGATCCTCGGCAATGATCTTATCAGCCTGTGGTTTTATTCTGTTTAGCAGTATCCTCAACATGACTTTGCTTGGATGGCTTATAAGACTGATTGTACGGCGGTTTTACACTGTTGCAAGTTGCCTTTCTTGGGGAGGGTGATGATCAGTGATTGGCTCCACGGCGATGGCCATACTCTGTTTGCCAGGTCTTGTTTGCAGATGTTTGTGAGGGCGCTAATCATTGCTTCTCCCCCTGCTTGGACTAGTTCTGCTGGGATGTTGTCCACTCCTGCTGATTTCCTCTTTTTCAGCGATCTCACTGCTGCTTCTACTTCTTCACGTAGGATAGGGTGGTTGTAGTTGTTAGTTGCTGTAGGGACGTTCAGTACCTCTGGATCTATTGTGGCTCGGTGGTTGTACAGTTCTGCGCAGTACTCTGTCCATCTTTTAAGAATGTCTTTTCATTCTGTGAGGCAGTTTCCGGCTTTGTCCTGTAACGAGGTAACTCGCCGTTGTTTTGTGCTTGTTAGATCTTGGACCAGTTGGTACGCTTTCTTGCTGCTGTTCCTTATTAAGTATCCTTCAATGTCGTTGGACTGTTCTTCTATCCAGTTCTCTTTTGCTTTTTTGTCATGTTTTCTTGACTTCCCGGTTGTATGCCTTGTACTTTCTCTTCTTCAGCTCCCTCCTCTTGTCACACAGGTTCAGGACCTCAGCTGTGACCCAAGCCTTCTTGACTGGGTGATGTCTACCAAGGATCTCGCTGGCTGTTTCGGTCGTTGCTGTATTAAAGGTGGTGATCAATGTGTCCATGTCTGTATCGTCAGCGTCAAGGATGGTGAGCGGTGCAAATTTCCCACCAATCATTGCCCGGAAGGCTTCTGCTACTTTGGGATCCTTCCGTTTCTCGAGATCAAACTTTATTCTTGTGTGGCTCTCTTTCTTGACCTTCTTTGGATGTAGCCTGAAGGTCATCATCACCAGATCATGGTCACTTCCAATGTCTACTCCGGGAAAGCTTCGAGTCTTGGCGATGTTTACACTTGACTGTACGCATCTCTTCACCATGATGTAGTCGATCTGATTGTGTTGGTCTCCGCTTGGACTGTGCCATGTCCATCTTCTGGATACTTTGTGTTGGCCGAAGGTGTTTGCCAGCATAAGGTCGTTATAACTAGCGAATTCCAGGAGCTTCAGGCCTCTCTCGTTGGTCTGTGCATTGCAGCAGCGGCCGCATGTTCCTTTCCAGTTCATGCAATCGTCCTCGCCTATCTTGGCATTCCAATCGCCTTGCACAACCAGAATGTCTTTCTTCAGTGTTCTATCCACAACTTCTTGCAGCTGGTCATAGAAGTCTTCCACATCATAGAATGATGTTGGGGCGTATGCCTGTATGATGGTGATGTTGAATGGGGTTGCCCTGAGGCGGATGGTGATGAGCCGGCTGGAGACTGGCCGACATCCCATGACAGTACTCAAGCTGTCCTTGTAGAGAAGGAGCCCAACTTCCTGCTCATATTTCTCCTCTCTGCCACTCAATTACAGTTTGTGGCCTTCCAAAGTAGTTGTTTCTCCAATGTTCTTCCATCATATCTCACAGAGTCCTAGGATATTCAGCGGTATCTGTTCATTTCATATGTAAGCTCCTCAAGTTTTCCTGCTCCTCTCAGTGTTCTCACATTCCAGGTGCCAATGGTGATGTTGTTCCTGACAAGAATCTTGCTGCTCTGAGCAGCCGGTATGGGATGAGTAATGGTTATCATTTTTGATGTGGTGTGTTTAGGGCAGCTGACACATGGCGGAGGCCAACCCTCTCCAGGCCTGGCCACAGCTGATTTCCTCCAAATAGGTGGCTTCCCTTGGTCACGGACACATAGCCGTTGAGCTGTTTGGCAGCCTTTCCGCTTGGCCGTTGACTTCGTCTCGGAAATTCTTCCGCCCAGTGATGCCGTGTTAACATCACACTATTTATCCATAGCTGGAAGATTCGGGGGGGGGGGGGCGGGCGCGTCTACCTTCCCGTGAAAGTCTGGATGACTTGCCCACTGTCCACGGTGATTGGTTGGTGTGATAATTGTTCTTAAGGTTTCCTATTTTGCACCTTAGATTAAGCATTTGTAGGAGATATTTGTTTCCATCTTGCACATGATTTGGTATGATGCGGGCGCTGACATTTGGCACATTTGTGTCCTTCATAATAACATTTACCTTAGTGTTGTCTCAGGATTTATCACCTCTGTATCTAAATTTGCATCTGATGGAGAAATGTTCCCACCCTTTACATTTGTATTGACTGGCAAACGTAATACTTTATATGGCTACAGCACGAACGTGATGGAAAACATCCCATTCATTTCTGGACGAGAATGGGAAGGAAAACATGACCAAGATAAATCGAGAGAAATGCGAAAGAGCATATTCATACAGTTTCACTTAAAAGCAAGACAACACCATTTATTTTTTTTCAAAAACCAACATGTTTTAAATAATAAAATAAGCGTCTCTGACACAAATACAAATCAACAATACAACAAAACTATTTTAAATAAGAACGTATTTATAATGTTGACTAACGTTGTGAAGTCAAACTGACTTCCATCGATGCGCACTTCGTTTTCTAGCTGAAGGCAAGAGATAACCATAATGTTCACAAAACCATCTTTCTACTTTATCATTGTTTCTAGAGTACTCACGATCAAAACAAGTCAACAAATATTTTAAGGGATATCCAAGACTAGATCTGCTAAGTAAATCGATGTGTGAGTGTGTGTGTGTGTGTGTGTGTGTGTGTGTGTGTGTGTGATATGGATTTTTAACCTAGCTTTAACAATTTTTCAGTGATATCGCTACGATGTCTGCAGTGTGACTATAGTGATGTCCAGCACTTGGGCATCATGCCGCAGACATGTAGCATGATTTCCCACCCAGTCACATTATCCTGACACCAGGCCGACCAATCCCAACATTAACCTCTTAATGCTGAGCGCCAAGCGAGGCAGCTGTTAGTACCTGTTTTGTAAGTCTTTGATATGACTCGGCCGGGGATCGAACCCACGACCTCCCGCATCCGCGTCGTACGCTCTAACCACTAGGCCATCGGAGCCATGGTAAGTCGATGAACCATGGCTCGTCTCTGTACTCTGTTGCAAGAGAGTTTCGATACGTTTGATCTCCAAAGAAGTCACAGGAGGTAGGGACTGGTTACGCAAGTCTTTATACCACTTTCTCAAAACTTTCTATTCGGCGATGGGACTCCATGCTTCATTCAAATACTCTTCCAACTTTTCTAATTGACTCATTTTCGTTCATTTGTTGTGTTGAGTCTGACTGCAATGGTCGTTTTGGCATTCAACAATGTTCTTTGTTCAGCCTTTATTTCTTTCAGCTAGGTCAGTAGCAAAACAGTAGACTAAATATTAGTTTTTATTATGGCCATCTCGATATCATGACTGTCGGCTATTTCCATAGATTTTTGTATTCCATTTTTGTTTCTACTAATCAAGAATCACTTCTCTCAAACTGCTAATTTCCAGAGTATTTTCAATTTCTGCATACAAAATGAAGTTTACCGTGTTGGTCAGAGCTATTGCAAACTGAAGTTCCGCACGAAGTTGACAGATTTTATGGGGTGGAAATGTCACTTGCCGCTGCCTTCGTCTGGACTGAAACCGAAGTCCCATGTAGCATATCCTTTTGCACAATCGTTGTACAAAATACCGTGGTTGCTGTTAGCACCTGACTGTTCGGTGGCTTCAAACAATGTCAAGTAAAATCTCAAAATTTATCTGGGGAACGTTAGGTTCGAAGGGTCTGGTACACAAAGTCTGGCCATCTCGAACCACTAGAAAGGATTTTGATTGATGACTGAGAGTCGCATTGCTCACGATACCGATGAGTAAATGTTTGGGTAACTATCCTTGGAAAACATGTTCCTCAGTCTTGGCTCGGAGTCTAGAGGCAATGTTGAAAGTTTTCACTTTCACCCGTCGTATCGGGTCCTTGTCTGTCGTTCAGCTCAAAGTTTGACTAATGTCATTTCCCACTTTAGGTAAAACTCAGGCCCGGCCCTAGGATGTGCGGGGCCCAAAGCAGCAAGCGATGAGCGCGGGGTCCCAAACAAAAAAGAAAATTGCATTGCGGAGAAGCGCGGGACCCAAGGTGTTTGCCTCGTTCACCTTGCCCTAGGGCCGGGCCTGGTAAAACTTATACACGGCGCACGTATAATTGGGCTTCTTCACTGATGGTCTTGTACTCATTTGCATAACGGAAAACGGTACTACTTCGATTCACTTTCAGGAGTATATCCACTACGTTCTACATATAATTGCCTTGCAACCAAATATCCAAATGGAAACGATCCATCAGTTCTAATCTTCGCCTTTGTCTGATTTGGTTTCGACGAGTGTTAAATTCAAAATTGTGGTCTTTATCATCTGTAATCAGTACTGTGTCGTTGAATTTGTCGGACGTGTCCGGTGTCCATACCATGGACGCATCCAGATGTATGTTGACTTCCTTTCTGTACGTCGTGAATTTTCCCATGTACGATTGGTAGCTATGAATATCCATGATGTTTCTGACTGGATTGTTGTTCAAGCACAAATCCACTTCGCTGAATAACGAATGCATGAAAGCTACTGGTGCTACTGTGACATCGGCGCCTGGATTCGTGTTGTCCACTAAGAGAACTTTGACTTTTAGGTAGAAGTGACTGATATTTGGATCGCTGTAATCTTCAGTCTGTCCTTTGATTTCAAATTTGATAGGAGATGAGGTAGTCTAGCCGACACAGAGCAAAATTCCACCTACTGGGATTCGTACATCATCATCAATGTGGGTGGCATGGCAAGGAGATCGAATTTTCATTTGGAACATTCACAAGAATCTCAGTGCATCATTGTTCTTTCAAACACGTCAAATTTTTGGGCTATTCTTCTTCTTTTCTTATGCTTTCTCTGAACGTGTTAATGAGATCTGAAGGGGTTTAAACGTCTCTTTCTGGCTCGTCCTTGTTGTGGTGCAGAAGAAGTAGTAACGCCTTGGCGAAAAGCTTGCAGCAAATTATGGGAATGTCCTGGCGAAAAGGTCTTTTCCATTTTAAAGTAACACATTTTTGCCTGCTTTCACGAAGGCCTCTTTTGGACTTCATTTGTCGATCACGACGTTTGAAGAAATTCTTTTCCTTGCTTCAGTGGAAAGAGGCAACTTTTAAAGCACGCAATCCCCGAGTGACCTTCGGTTTTAAGATTGGTTCTACCGTATGAAAATTTGATTTTTTGACATATCGCCTAAACCATGTCCTCGTTGTCGGGAGACTCTTTGGTACACAGGATACATGGATTACAATTCGCTAGAGAGTCGCGTTCGAAAATGTAGTTTCACTGTGACTTTTCCCTTCGAGAATGTAACACTTTGTCGCTGATCTCTTTATACCAATATTGACACTATCGAAATAAGAGTTACTGACAGAAAGATTGGTAGGATTTACAAGTTCATTGTGAACGTGATGCGTGTTTCTACCTTCATCTTAAGCAGCGATGGAAAAATACACTTTGAAAGGAATGACTGAGTAATTGAGAGGATGTATTTTCCACCACGCTGTACTCCACAACATTGGAATACACAAACAATAAATTCATTCCTTCGTTCAAATGCACAGAGTGATGAAAATGCTTACAGAATCAATCGCTACTGTTGATCTCTTTCTTTTCAACCCCAATTGTGTGTCCTCCCAGACTAGAAAACATCTTAGTACAAAATTCAGTGTTTTGTCATCCTTAATCTACATCCTAAGATGATGAGTAATTTTATGGAAGTCTTATTTACACGTTTTGTTATTTTTCTACTAGCCTTTGTTAAACTGTTTGTTGAACAGAGTGGCAGTCGTTTGGACCAGATGTTGAGCATTAAAATGATAGGAACTCTTATGGTATAGGTACCCAAATAAGGAGGATTGACGTATGATTGTTTGTTTGAATCGTAAATGAGAGAAACATATTTGTCCACATTTCTTGAACTCGGTAGTCTAGGATTTCTACCACGAAAGCGTTTTCATCGTCGTTGATATTCAGGACTTGCTCTGGATGAATGATTTCTATCAAAGCTACTTCCAAATGAGTTTGTAATCTAACTGCATGGCTTGGGGTAATTCGGCCGAGAAACAATAAAAGGTGTTTCGGGGAAACATATAACTGTTACTCGGTACAGTTAAATAAAATTGGTTATTCATACTTCTATGATTCTGCTCTCGGATATATCACTCAATGTGAAAGGAGACTGATTTTCCAAATGTTTCAAAAGACGGATGTTTCTGCTTCTGTTTTGACTGGCATTGATCACAAAGTTATCGGTGTTACTGCCCGTGGAATATTTCGAGGAAGGATTGGGAAGAAGATAACCGATGCTGATAAATGGTCCACAATTTCATGTCTCCTTGTTGCAAACTCAAATTGGCGATGGCTTCTCCGATGACACAACACACCACAAAGATTTGACAGAAAAAGACCATTTTTGTTTCAGGCACACATTCTCCTCACCACCACACTCACAGGTGTTCCTTTTACAGTTCTTAAAGAGAGGTACTCTGAGAAAGAAATATAACTGATGTGTTTAATGTCAAGATGGTTGCTACTTCCTTTTATAATCGACGATAGTACTGTAGTGGGATAGTATAGGGACAATGGGTATTAGCATTACAGACCCCCCCCTCGGGATAGTATGGGGACACGATTTATAGGGACAAAAAATCACCCTGGGATAGTATGGGGACAATGGGAATTTTGTATAGAGACTAGCACTGCCTGGGACTGTATAGGGACAATGGGAATTTTGTATAGCGACAAGAGGAATGGCACAGGTAGGGTGACGTCACGGTACTGGACAGTTGCAACAATGTAGCAAGGACCGTGACGTCATGCCACCAGTGTCATTTCTATATAAAGTTTGAATCATTCGCGTTCGTGTTTGTGGATAGTATATAGCAAGTACCGTGACGTCATGCCACCTGTGTCATTTCTATATCAAGTTTGAATCATTCGCGTTCGTATTTGTGGATATTATAATATTATACCCAAATTATACAACTGACTAAAAAAAAATTAGATAATAGAATAACGTTTTTGTGAGTTCAAAGATAAATTATACAATCGAATAATTTTTTTTAGGTAAGAAAGAATAAATCTTTTCGAGGCAGTGGAGTGGCCCTGAAAAGGGCCGTTGTTTGTTATGTTAACACCATTCCGTTAACATAGAGGGCATCTCACTGATCTTCTTCTCTTTCTTAAACTTCATTTAACTTCTGGACCCTAGATGAGGACTCGCTTCAGACAGCCTTGTTTATCCACATAGGTCCTTCTTTTCCAAACGCTTGTCTCGGTGATCCTAACGATTCTCCATGATGATCTCACATATATAGGTAAGTTCATACGGAACAGCATCGACGATACGAGGGTAGACGATTCAACGTTGGTCCACATCTTTGTGACGAGAACAGGTGAAGGGAATGAAGTGAACTGCGTTTGCTTATAGTGGAAGACCAGATCGAAACGGATTGAAATTGTTCACCAGCAGCAGAGAAGGTGAACAGACCACTTGGCTGAATCGTCTTTTGTCTAAAAGATAAGGTTCCTACGAAGGCTGAAAAAATAATGTCGTTAACGCTAAACCAAAGCCTATAACTGACCATGAGATTCCTCTAATTGGGTTAGCTCATTTTGTTATTTTATCTTTGACTCTTTGCTTTTATCTTATAGTGTGTTTCGTTTACTCGCCGGGTCACTCAATTTTGGTTGTTCACCTTCTCTGCTGCTGTAAATTAAACAGTCATTATAAATATTATCAATAATGTTTGGAGAACCACACTCAGCTAAATTAGCTCGAGAGCGACTAGAGGCAATTAAAAAATATCTACCCGTCCGTGATTCTGTTAAGCAACAACTACAATCACGTCAGGAATCTCAAGTTGAATTTGAAGAGGATACAAAACAATTATTTAAACCTATTACAGAGACTACTAAAGGTCTTCTTCCTACGTTAGAGAAGACCGCTGAAGCAACTGGAAAAATAGCAGAAAGAACTAAAAAAACAAAGAAGATTCTTAGAGAACTTCCAACTAAAATAGCTGCTGCTCAACCAATGAAAGAGATACTTGAAGGTATTGACCAAGCTCTTGCTGAAGTAGGCGATATGAAAGATCGTATACCAGAACCAGAAAAAGAATCAGAAGCAAGAGCCAGGGTTAATCTGGTTGATAAGTTTACTGAAGAAGCTATTAATCTTATTAGAAAAACCGAAGATTTAAAATTAAATGAGATTGCTGCAAGAAGTTATTATGATCGAAAACAATTTTTAAAATCTGAATTCGCTGATGATCCCGTGAGTGAGGATACTTGGCACAAATGGATATTTCGCATATATTATAGCGTTAATCAAGCTCGAAACAGCGATCCAAAATATACTAATTATAAAAATAAGGTAGATAACTATATTGCACAACGACAACAATTATCACCACTACCACAACAACAACAATTATCACCACCATCAACGCAACAAATGCTACAGCAAGCACGACAACAAAAACAAAAAACACAATCTCCAAAATCACAAAAATCATGGGACGGGTCACTGCTTGAATATCCAAAATCACCAAAAAAAGTAAAAGAACAACAACAGAAACCAAGTAAGGAAAAAGAAAAATCTCAAGATTCTCCCATCAGTACAGAAGAATGGTGGAGACGATATGAAAAGGAAGAAAAAGAATCTCAGAAAGAATTTAAAGAATCAGGACTATCAGAACCTTCTACCGGAAGCGGTCTTACTACTCAAGGAAGTGGTCTTATTACTCCATGTCCTAATAACGTCCTTGCCGATGTTGAACGACTAGAAATCCTCATTGGAGGAAAACGAGCTGGTAATAATTCCCCAGAAATAATTAATGAAGCAGCTGATATTTGTAAACGATTATTTACAGGCGGTATCATGGATATTAATGTGTATCGATCCCTCATTAATGAAATCTCCGATGACTATCACAGTAATTAAATATAATTAGATACAGTTACTATAATAAAATGATCGTATATAATACTCAACGTGGACCAACCATGGTTAGAGTAATAAATTCACGATTACCAGTATACAAAAAGACCTACGGAGATGGACTAGGTGATGTTGTTCAAGGTCTATTTAGAAGGATAGCCCCAAAAGCAATACCGATTGCAAAGCAACTGGGAATGAAAGCTATTGATGTTGTTCGTGAAAAAGGTATTGGTGCTGTTGGTGATATTGCTAGTAAAGCATTTTCAGCAATCAAAGATAGACTAGCACGATTAATACGACGAAAACCTCAACCAGTAAAATTACCTAGTACTGAAACAATGCCTGCAAATATTAGTAAAATAATAAATCAAGCTGCTAATCAAAAACTAGCAGAGTTGGCTAGTGTACCAATGTCAGAAAAAGAAAAAAATATAACCGCTAGTCTGATAGCAGGAAGTGGTCTCACTTCCCGAAGTGGTCTTCGTGTTAGACAATAATAAATATAACAAAGATGTTCAAATGTATATCTGATCCCGCATTCGACATGGACGCACCAGTACTCAAGGATGAGTCTGTGCGTGATTATCAATATTATTCTTATGACGCACGAATTCCAGATCAGCGTGGAAGAATTGAACTGCAAGTTCAAGATACAAGTAGGTATTTCTTACCCGCTGAAGCATTTATTGAAGTAGAAGGTGAGATCATAAAAACATAATACTGAATACAACGCTGATGTTAGTGTTGGTTTTGTTAATAATGGTATTATGGCGTTATTTGACAGCGCTACGTACATGATTGACAGAAAAAATATTGAATCAATTAAGAAAGACGTTGATGTTGCTACAACAATACTTGGTCTTGCAAGATACAGCGATGATTATTCAAGATCAACTGGTCCATCAATGATGTTCGTGAAAGATACTTCTAATTCTCCAGAGTATCAACAATATGAAATAGGACAACCAAGAAATTTTGCCAGAAACGCCAACGCGGATGTACAAAGTATGATTATTAATGTAGATCCAGATTTCAACTTAGGATTTAGATCACGTCGAGCAATGTTACAAGGTAATAGAAGAGCATTTTCATGTTCAATTCCACTGTCACATATCTTTGGATTCTGTAGAAATGTCAGAAAAGTCATTTTCGGAGCTAAGCATACAGTTGTACTTGTACGAAAAGCAACCGACAATGATGCAATATGGCGACCCGCTGGTGATGCTGGTAAAGTAATTCTTACAAAACTTTCATTGTGGATGCCAGTAATGACTCCATCAATATCTGAAGAAGATCGGTTACTTGCTTTCATGGGCAGCGGCGGTAAATCGATGTTATCATGGTTAACAATGACCACAGATGCTATCCAGAGTAATATTAATGGTTTATTTACATGGCAAATAGCTTCTCAGCAAGGTGTTTCTGCACCACGACATATATTTATTGCATTTCAAGATGCTGCACGGGTAAATGATCAAACACGTAGTATTATGATATTTGATAATCTTGGTGTTTCTGAGGTTTCATTAAGGATAAATGGACATCAAGAACCATCCGAGGATATATTACTGAATTTCGATCAAAATCATGTAGCACGTGCATATTATCGTCTTATGTCGTTTATGAGGCGTGATCAAAACATTGATACTGGTTTACAAATATCGCAGTTAGATTTTACAACCTTATATCCAATTTATTACTTTTCGCTGGAGCATTTAGATTTATTCAGACAATCTGTTGTTGACATACATTTTCGAGCTCGTGTGACAATTGGAGCTATTGCCAATTACAGAGCAATCGCTGTTATACTCAGCGATAAATCAATGTTACTTGAAGGTGTTGGTGGACGAATGAGAGTCGTTGATGCTCCAGTAGAAAACATGCAATTAGATCGCTCATAATATTATAATGTCATATAATCAAGTTAATGTCAGTCTGACTCCTGGTCAGATTAAAAGGCTGCAATCAGCATCAAAAAATAACTGTGGATTAAAAATATCGCAAAAAAGAGAACAGATGAGCGGTGTAAATAAATTATCGTTGACCGAGCGTCAGTTCAGAAACTTCAATGAAGCCAAAAAATCAAAGAAAGGTATAAAACTTCATCTTTCTGCGGGTGCTATTAAAGATATTGTTAAATCAGGCGGAATTTTTCCACTTCTTGCAGCTATACCAGCATTAATAGCCGCTGCAGCCCCAGCTGTTGCAAAAGTAGCTGCATTAGGCGCTGTTGGAACCGCTGCTGGAATGGCATTAAAGAACGCAATGGGTCAGGGAATAAAATCTTACAAAAAAAGGGAAGGGGTCTAAGATTGCCAGGGACCCCATATTCATGGTACGGAAAGGGTCTAAGACTTCCCGGGACAGTTCATTGATTCTGCCCATGTCCAATTTTGATTTACTTGATGCTGCTAAAATATTAAAAATAAAAATCTTCAGAGGCGTTTTTATGCGTGATCAATTACCAAAAAAACCAAACACTATTGAAACTGGTATTATTAATCTCGATAAAAACTCTGGTCGTGGCACTCATTGGATTGGATATGCAATTGATCCAGTGGAATTATTTATTTTGATTCATATGGACTAGCACCACCAAAAGAATTTTTAGAATATGTTAGTAGCATGCAAAGTACTTAAATCTGGTATTCAACATTACCAACACAAACATTAACTGATCCGCCAATATGTGGTCGTGAAGTACTCGCTGTACTTGATGCTGTATCAAAATCAACAAAACCACCTCATAAAGTCGTGCATGAATATACTACGTTATTACATTTAAACAGACATTAGTAAATATAATGGTAGATATTTATGGAAGATCTTCTCGTGGTAAAGTTCAGCAGCAAGGTGGTTTATCTAAATATGCAACTCTTGATCAGCTCAGAAATGAGATTGATGATTTATTAAATATTACAAGTGTGGATCAAAATGAAGTCGTTATTTTTCAGGATAAACAAGGACGATTAAAGACAAGCAATATACAACTGCCAGATGTACTCATACGAGTTCCTACCGCGGTTATTGATAATATCGTTACTTTTACTGATCAAGGTAAAATACAAGATTCCGGTACGTCAGTTAAAGATTATATCAAGAAAGCTGGTGATTCATTCACGGATTACATTATCATGAATCGAAATAAAATTATAGACCTTGGAAACCCAACCGCAGATACAGACGCCGCAACAAAAAAATATGTCGATGATCAAGAATCTAAGTACGTATTAGCCAACGGTGGTATAATGCGTGCATTTCTCAACATGAATAATACTGGTATTAATAATCTTAGGACACCAGAATTAGATTTTGATGCTGCAACGAAGAAATACGTCGATGATAAGGAAATTCCAGTAACAACTTCGTTAGCTACAATCAATGATGTTTAATACAGTCAATGCTAGTTTTACTAGACATGTACAAACGTTTTTAAATTTTCGTAGAAACATAAACAAATCTGTACATGAATTTTTTTGGTGATCCACCAACCGTTGATATCAAACTCGCCGACGTTAACACAAAACTCAACGACATTGTCAGTGGAATCCCTAATATTGTTAGTAAAACTAATCTGATTAAAATTCCACACGGACAAATTAACAATATCGTGTACACAGTAGCATCGGGATCATCAACATGGACACCAGAAAATAACACTCTCGAACATACCGCAGAAGTAACTGGGTTATACAGGCTGTCCATGTATGGTTTGAAAATTACTGCGGCCACTTCATCATCACCGAATGTATATTATAATCCTCTACTGGTGATGCTAAATAAGAACACCAAAGAAATATTTACGTTGACATCATCGAAAATACCCCCGAGACGTTACTGGTGGTTTCTGGAATTCGTAGCTGAAACTCCTCAATTAATTACTTAACGTCGTTAAGTATAATGGATCAAAACCAAGGACCCCAGTCCTATATCGACGTTCAACGTCACAGATACAATCAAATATGTAAGTGTCAGATTGAATTAAAAAATATAATCGACGATTATACAGTAAAAGTAAAAAAATATCGCAGACGTATGGTTGTCATTGATATAATTGTTTACTCAGTTTCTGCTATTATTGCTGGAGCCGGATTATTATTATCAACAATAACAATGACAGCGCCTGCAGTTGTAACAATTATCGTTTCAACTTCAAAGACTATCGCAGGCATTCTCAGTATTATCGCTAAGAAGATATCTGCATGTACAAATATTAAATTACACGAGTATATAATGAAATTACATACAGCAACAACAGCCTATTCTAAATTATCGTCATATATTTCGTTGTACCTCAGCGATGGTAAAATATCTGATGAGGAGTTCGCGACGATAATGAAAACCTACGATGAAGCATTCAGAATCGCCAGCGATTCTAGCGACAAAGTCACTCACAATGACCAAGGCGAAAAAATAGAGAATTAAATAATAACAATAATAATAATGTCAGCGTCCTTGACTGAGTCAAGAGAATTATCACAACAGATCGTCACTAATACAGCACCGTCAAAAACTACTATGATATCATTAAGTTCGACCAATCCTGAGTTTAGCGTTAACTTTCCAACCGCAATTCCAGCAAAAGAAATAGCCCTAGCACAACTGCGAGTTTATTATAGCTGGCCAAATATTAGATCAAAAAATGCGGTGGACTACAACGAAATAATTCATTAGCATAAAAATAAATAAGCCTGATGGAACTCCTGATTGGCAAGTAGTTAGTATTCCAACGGGTAGTTATCCAATAGAACAAATTAATGATGAGTTCCAACGTAGAATTAAATCTATTACAGGAAAAGAATCAAAAATAGCAATTACTGCTTATGAACCAACATTATCAGCAGCATTGAAATAAATTCTCCTGATTATGTTGCAGATATTTATCAAAGTTCAATCAGATCTGTGTTAGGATGGAATGATGTACCATCAGTTTATAAAGGCCCACCAGAACCACAACGATCTGATTTCGTCACAGATAAAAAATATTTATAAAACTTCCAGAATATAGAAGAACTTACCCATGGATAATAGATCAGAAAATTGCTTTACTTGAACATAATGTTCGTTTTACAAAAAACATTGATGATAAGAAAGGTACAATAGTAACACTTAATGTTGAAGAAATTAACTCAGAATCTAGTTTAATTAAATCTGAACATGGACGTGTACTTAATGATCTAAGAAATTTATTTTCCAACATCAACAATTACTACGATGATGATTTAAAAAAATCAAAGAATTGAAACAATACAACATTTGAATCAAGTTGCATCAGACTTAGAATATATGAATAAAGATATCATTGACAGAGAAAAAAGATTTAAGGAACAAGAAGATATATATGTTAATAAAATTTATATAGTTAATGAAGACGGCCCTATTCAGCGAGTAAGTTATAAACGTTTATTTAAAACAGTATTTCTTAAATTTTATGGAATTACAGAAGAACAGCTACCAACATTTGTAATTCCGGGATTTAACTCTGAAGAGCTAAAGAAATCAATTAATGATCTTATTGATGAACACTTTAAGAGAATATGTGATTCATGGAGAAAATTAATACCTACACCAACCATTCTTAAATATAATAATAATCCGTATGATGAAGGTCGTCATATTTCTCCTGATATTGTCAATATAACATCAACAATCGCAGTCAATCTAGTATGTGACGTAATTGATGGTAGCTATCAAGTAGATCTTGAAAAATCCACTCAAGCTCAACAAGGATATATATTATATTCATTCAGTCCTCAAGCTCCACCTGGGTGGTTAATTGTATCTGAGCCAATTAATTCAGTTTATCTACGTGTACATAATCCATTATTATCAAGGATACATTTCAAGCTTACTGACCAGGCTGGACATATTCTTGATTTAAGACAAGCATCACTAAATATTAATCTATATGTACGCTCATAGAACGTTATCGTAGAGCGTCTGAGTAAATTATGAAAATAAAAAAAAATAATCTGATTCTGAAATAATATATTTATTTTTATTTTACTGATTTTTCATAATCTGATGGGCTAAATACCCCATCAAATTATTAAATTTTGCTAGATTTTTCATCTGGTCGTGTAAATACGCATCAAATTAATAAATTTTGCTAGATTTCTTCAATCTGATGGGTTAAACAGTACTCAAAATCATTAAAATCTGAATATATAATCAATTCTTATGTTGAGGCAATTACACATATAATGAAGCGAGATAACTCTGTACTCTCTCTGTATAGTAAATTAAGCAGTTATCTCCCTCGTCGCTACGTTAGCTCATAAGACCACGAAGATATCTTTTTTTCTTTCAATTATTTAGCGATTTAATTCTTCTCTGTAAGCAATTAGCTGTCACTGGAGCAGTAATTTGTGATAGAAAAGGATAATATGCGATTATTTTATGAAGTGTGTTTGAAAATCGAAATAAATTTATGCTACAGTTCTACAATAACTGATTTTATTCACTACGCTGTGGTATACTATATATCTGCATGTACAGGTGTGGCATGTTATATTGATCTGAATGTACTATTCAACTGTGTAGAATTATCGTATTTTATGAAGTACGTTTATAAATTGAAGTAAATCTACGCTGCAGTTTTACAATAATTGTGATTTTATTCTATTAGTAAATACGAGTCAAGAGTTATCGCGCGTGAGGCAGTGTAAATAGTCATATACTTAAATTTAACCATGGTTAAAGTGTTTGCGTGCGGATCCACTAGTGTAGACTCTCTGTGTGTTCGAGTCTCCAAAAATGCTAAAGATATATTATCTTGCATTCGGCGACAGATGCTATTTATAATTGGGGGGGGGTCAAGGGAATCTTCGAAATCCATAACAGACAAAATACACTCTCCCACCATACCACCACGTGGTGGGTGTACTTTTGCACTCACCGGGGTTGTGTATGGGGGGGGGAGAGTGTACAAAATCTGTTGGACATAGACAAGGTTCCCCGTCATCACCATTTGTATATATTCATATTCATACAATCATACAGTTATGTGTTGTGCCGTCCCTGTAAATACCTTATTGCAAATATGTAAATATATGTAAATACGTTACTGTAAATATATGTGAATACGTTACTGTAAATATATCTAAATACGTTACTGTAAATACGCTACTGTAAATATAATTATTGTAAATACGCTACTGTAAATATAATTGCTGTAAATACGCTACTGTAAATATAATTGCTGTAAATACGCTACTGTAATTAGGATTCTGTGTTTTGTGCCGTCATAATCATATGTATATAATCATAATCATAATCATATGTATATAATCATATTCATACAATCATACAATTATATGTTTGTGCCGTTCGCAAAAAATCAATAATCATAATCATATGTATATAATCATATTCATACAATCATACAATTATGTGTTTGTGCCGTCTGCAAAAAATAGAATCAAAATCAAAATCATAATCATATGTATAAAATCATAATCATATGTATATAATCATAATCATATGTATATAATAAAAATCATACAATAAAAAAACAGTCCCCTCTGACCTTCTGAGCCTGCTAGAATATTGTTTGACAATCTAGGGGTTCACATCGGGTTATGGGGACTACTATTTTTATAATCTAATTCAGAATATTATTATTCAGAAACTGATTATTATTTTTATTTTAAAGAAATATTTATATATGTAATGAACTACGAAAACGTTAATGATATTATTTCTGCTATTGAAAAATTAAAACATGACGGAATAAAGATATCTGATAATCTTGATCCTCAAAAAATTATGTGCGATTTTGAATTATTACAACAACAAAAATTCGACAATGAATACACATTGCCATCCAATTATAAATTCGTGAAATTAATTTATCAATCTATGTTAGAATCCTTGGCAATGGTAAACGACACACAGGTGAAACTATTTGCACCTCTTGCACGTTCAATCGAAAAGATTAGATCCGAATTGTCTCACGAGTACGAAAGAAAAAAGATTGTGGACAATCGTGTAATGCAATTGAGAAAGATTATGTTATTTGATTCTGTCAAAAATGAAAGTGACACTGAGAGCAGCGACAGTGAAGGTGGACCCTTGACTGTGGTGATTGCTAAACAAAACCCTTGGCAAAATTGACAGAGTCGAACTATACAGTAAAAAGAAATATTTATTTGTTTTGTTTTTTTGTTATTTTAAGTTAAGAGGATAGAGTTATCTGACATATTCAAATATTATCGGCTGATCATATTTTATTGAATATGCAGATTTGTATGTTTTATTTGCAACACATTGTACCGATTGTGGATGTATACAAAAATATCTGGCAGCTGAATTTATTGATGGAAAAGTTATTTCTTGGCCTGTTTCTGTATTCATGGCTTTAATAACTCTCTTTCCGAATACTTTACACCTTCCTGTATTTCCACGTGCAGAATTCTGACTCTGTGTAATAGCTTGCAGGTTATATAAATGATTATTTTTGGGATTTCCATCAATGTGATCAATTACAAGTCCATCTTCGATGACCCCATGAAAACATTCGAATATGAACCTATGTGATAAATAATTTTTGTTTCCACTGGTACTGAATTTAAAATAACCAAATTTATTAATACTACCGACTGGGGTTTTTGATCGACAGTTTCTGATAGTACCATCACGTGATGCTTCATAATTTTTAATGATTGGATGTGCCACAAATTCATTTTGCTCCATTTATATATATAATATTATTTGTTTAAATCATTGTTTTGAAATCTGGCCAAATAATCTTCTACGGTTTTTATAGGAGATTTACCTGACGATGTCAAGGTATTATTTTTTTTATCATAATATCGTTTTAATTCTCTGTATTTTTTACCGCCGCATTTTACACACAACTGAGCTTTTCCTCTGACTCCAACACCACATTGCACACATGGTTTTGGTCCTAGACTACCATCTCTAACGCTTTGCATATGGTAGCAGCAGAATTCATTTACACATGCTTTGTTACAAGGAGAAGTATATCCGATTTTGAGCCAAATACATCGATTCTTTGTTTGAATCATTATATATATATACTAAAATTCAATTTAAATATTTGTCTTAATTATAATATGGAGGAATTATCCGCGATTGAACCTTCCGCCGTCTCAGCCGGAGCTAGATTTGATCTTGACAGACTACTAGAATATAAATTTAGTTCTTCGATGCAAGATCTGGCTTTAACAAATAAGGATATAACTAAACGTATCCGTGAAGCCAAGAAGGAATTTCGTGACGATGGTGCCGCTCATGTGTGGTCAACATTCAGAGTTGGAGATGCTGTCAATGTGATGAATGACAAACGAGGAAGAATGATTATTAACCACCATGATGTTCAAAAATATTTTATTTTAATAAAATTTATTGTAAGGACAGACGACAACACTTGGATTATCCGTGACAAGTGTGAACCAGTCCGCATACAGTCGGGAAATAATATTGTTCTCTTGAATAATAAATCCAAACCCGGAGTACTTACTGGTATTGACAAACCATATTATGAACGGGCGTACCCTGTGACTGCGGTTGTCTATGCAATATATCCGCTGAATAATAAACCTAACGTTGCGGATCTCAAACCGATGAGACTGTCAGAGTCAAGAATAAACTGTGTAGCTGAACGAGTTACAGAACATTTCACAAACGCGATACGTGGTAATGGTTTAACAAATTTACGACGTAAAAAAATAAATACATGGACAGAAGCAGTTAAAGATACCGGAGCGTCTATCAAACATGTTGCTGAGCTGGGAAAGCTATTAAAATTTCCAATAACAGTGAAAACGTTAACCGGAGAGATTTTGTATAAATCGAAATATGAATCAAGAGGAGCTTCGATAGTTATTATTGATCATAATGCACACGCATGGACTGTGGCAGTAACAATATTTCCACGAGACAGAACGGTTAAATTTTATAATGGTCATATATTTGATTTTATCAGGAATGTCAGTAAAAGTGATCCTCTGTCTGTTTGGTTGTTTCAAAGTTCAGAATATGATTATTACGATCAGTTTGTACGGCCTGGTGGGGATATTTATCGTAGAGAATCTCTTAATGTAGAAATGAAAAATCTTGCATTAAAATATACTTCTGACGATGTCAAAGTTAGACAATTACTGAATAATTGTTTTGCAGTTCCATCAGTTGCTGTTCACTTTGCTCAGGAGAAAAATTTATGGAAACCGACACGATTAGAATTTCTTAAAGATATCCAGAAAAGCTGTATAGAATATGGACACGGTGGATTATGGAATACTAAATACAATTATAGCGACGTTATCTCCGTTGATATGGTAGCGTGTTATCCTGGAAGTTTTCTTGGATACGGAGAATGTTCTGAATACTTTAAGAGATCTGGACATCCATCACATGAGATGACCAGAGTTACGATAAACGGACCTTTACCAGATTTTGACTTAACCGGATTCGCATATATAGAATCATTCGAGTTTACAGAAAATCTCCATCCGATCACTTATGCTTGGTTTGGAAAACATTTTTCAGAAAAATGTTGGGTTTCAATAGTACTATTACGATATATGCTTGATGCTGGAATTTTAACATTATTGAAGGTAAATGAAGCGATTATATCGTATCGTCCACAGAAGCAAGTTTGGTTACCAGAACCGGAGAGATTTAATATTGATGATGCCAGGAAAGAATTTCCTGATCTTAACGAAGATGATATTGTTAAAATATATAAATGCAGAGAGGAAAATAATGAGAAACTTGCAAAAGATCTTGGTAGAAAAATAATCGCTAAATTTACACAAGGAGGATCATACGACCATAAACGACACTGTACAAGATTAATTATGGACGATGCTGAACTCGATTTTATAATCGCTGATACAACGGAAAAAAACACATTTATAAACCGATGCAATGCTTATTTATCAGACGAACCAAACTAGGCACAATTGTGGGTTATACTGATGGTGACTCACCGCAATTTACTCATTTAAGATCTTCAATGCTAGCCTACGTTTCGATAAATCTACTGTCTATGATAAATTGATTTCCTCGTTACGCTGTCAGAGTTGCTACGGATTCACTTTATATAAATAAAAAATATAAGAATTTGTTAAAACCGCTACTTGGTAATGGTGAATGGGGATCGTGGAGAATAAAACAAGAAAATATATTCAGTTATTCTGAATCTGCCGACGTTGAAATTAAGGAAATATATTACAAAAATATGAATCAAGCATCAAAGTCATCTGCAAAATCCGTATATGATCCTGTGGCTAGACATAAGACTGTTTATCTTAACGGATGCTGTGGTTCAGGTAAAACAACTCGTGTGATTAAATTATTTCTGAACAACCATTCAGATATACTTGTTTAGACACCGACACGTAAACTCGCCAGAGAAATAAAAGAACGAGGAGTAAAATCATGTACATATCATAGTTTCTTCAGATGGTGCGGAGACACATGGACTCCTGAGCGAATGGGTGAGAAATATATACCTAAATATATTATATGGGACGAAGTGGACACGGTGCCATTAGAAATATTAAAAATATTCCTTGATTGGTTATTGACAAAGAATACTGCTGTAATAATGTGTGGTGATCATGGTCAACCACCACCCTTTATTGGACATCACCACATGAATGGCTGAAGAATAATGTAGATTATTATGAAGAAATAAATGATGACCATAGAGCTATTGATGAACCGCTGAAAGAACTTAAAAGGTTAGTCAGACTACAGCCAGAAAAAATACAATGTGAGATAATGCGTAAAGTAATTCCAGAAACTACTATGAATGATTTTTTGAGTTTATGGAGACCTGCTGATTTGATAGTCGCAAGTAGAAAGATAATTCGTGATGAACTGCAGGAGAAATTATTTCTGTTACATAAAGAAAAGTTTTCAAATCTACCTGTACCATTATGTTATCGCCCAGCAGATACTCGACAACAGAACATTGAAGTTGAAATTCCTGGTGGTGGGATACAAAATCTTGTCTTGAATGATATTGTTTTGGTTGCTGTTGATGTTGTTGAGAGCGCATTAAGCATGGATAAAACTCCATGGACGTTAGGATATGCTATAACGATTCACTCATCACAGGGATTAACTATTTCTGATACAAATATCTGGATTGTCGATGATCGGATCGAATGGTCAAATTTAGTTTATCTCGCAGTATCTCGAGTCAGAAGAATATCTCAACTACATAGGGTTATTATGAATTTTACAGAAAATAATGATCAAACTGTTAGCAATGACATAATAAAAAAACAACTATCTGGTTATAAGCAATGTGACAAAAAAAAATAAGCGTGACTTTGATATCGATACTGAATTTATTATAACACTAAAACAACTACAGAATAATCATTGTGCAAGCTGTAACGCAGTAATGTTGTGGCAATATTCGAATAATAATCCAAGACAATTTACCGTAGACAGAATTAATAGTGACCTTGGTCATACACATGATAATGTGATGCTGACATGTCTCGAATGTAATCGACGTAGAGGTGCTAGTTTACATAAGTGAACGTGGTGGTAATTGTGTGTCCTCAGGAATTACTTGTAATTGTTCACGTACAAATCCACGTTGAGGGGCGGTTGAATCTAGTCTGTGGATTGCATGTCTACCTGTGGATCTAACCACGCTAGAAATTTTATGTGCAGTCACACTCCAGATAGGATCAGTTGCTCTTTTTTTACCACCTTCAAGTTCACCAGGTTCATATAAATATCTTACAGTTACATTACCTAATACTGGTTGAGAGGAAGATTCATTTTGTATTGGTATATATTTTTTTGTAATTGCATTAGCAGGTTTCATGGAAGTTGCACGAGTAATTTCGTTATTTAACGCAGCTATCACACCTGGTAACCTTGCAACCCATTCTCGAGATCTTTTCCCGGATTTAAAGTCAGTAGATATTTCCTTTGCATACTGATATCCAAATAACCGCTCAGCAAGTGTTCGATTAAATCGTTCAACGATTGCCTGATCACGATGAATTTCAGTGTGTCCTCGTCTGATTTTAACGTTATGTTTCTTCATCAACGATAATACTGCACCAAGAAATTCTTTACCAGGATCAGCTTGTAATAATTGTGGCCATCGTAGACCACCTTGTGGTCCGGATCCTCGTTGATAAATTCGCTCAAACGCAGATGCAACTTCAGATGCTGTCTTTGTTGATAGTGGTTCCGCCTCTTTATATCTACTTGCAACGTGAACGACAGTTAACGCGTATTTATATGTGCGTGATTGACGTCTGCTAATTTTAATGGTGTCATGTGGTAAAAATAAAGTATCTGCTTGATGAACTTCATTAGGGGTGCTGACATCAAAATGTGCATACTGAATTTTGTTAGGTGGTGGTAGATAAATTTGCCATATTGCCTGTCGTGTTAACCACGCTGCAGCAACAGAACGTGAGACTTTTGCTGCTTCAGCAAGTTTAGTAATCGCTGCTCTGCCCCTCCAATATCCTCTTGGGCTATAATAAACAGATTCCATTATAATATTTATATAATTAATTACCAGCCCCTAACATTATTTTACCTTTCATGGCAGTTTTTATTAGGAAGCTAGCAAGTTTTTCTCTGAGAGATTTGTTAGGTATAGAATTTAACACACGAATCAATTTAACATCTGCGAGATGCCGTTGTTGTAAATCTTTGCTTTTATACGAAACATCATGAACATGACACGCTTGATGAATCTTATTTATTGGATACTCTCCAGGTCTTGGTTGATCTTGATCATCAAGTTGGATATCAAGTCGAGTTCCAGGACCACAATAATTATATCCAGGAAGATGTTTCTCACCGGGGTCTTTAGCCCATGGAGTTCCTGGTAATTTTCCCAGTGAAGCAGCGATATCTCCACCGTTGACTGACAAGTCAAGAGGAATAAATTTATATTTTCTTGTGCCACATTTTACACATTTGCCTGTAATTGCACGTCTTTTATTTTTTGTTGTTATTGTTGTTAATCCAGTGGTATGGGTAGGTGCTCTGCATCGAACACAATATAAACTCATATTATTTATTATATGGATATAATTGACTTCTCAGCGACACGAAAACAAGAACCAGTAAGGCACCATCCAGCACTACCAAATTCTATTAGAATGATTATAATAGGCCCATCTGGATCTGGTAAGACAATTATTACTTAATCTGATAATGCGATGGCTCAAGTGGGATAAATTATATTTGGTAGCACCATCTGTAGATGATCAACGATGTTATGAAGTACTTAAAGATTTTAATAAAAACGCAAAATTGCTGAATGAAGACGGCAATGATGTTGTTGATTTTATTACCGATATTGATAAAGCTCCATCTGTAGATGACCTAGATGGATTTATTAATAACCTCGTAGTATATGACGATATTATGTTAGATAAACAATCAAATCCAGCTCGGATATTTTCCAGAGGCAGACATAAAAATACTGACGTGATTTATGTTACTCAGCGATATACAAAAATACCTAAAGTGATCAGAGATAACTGCAATATTTTAGTCGTGTTTAATAGAGTAGATAATTATACCTTACAAAATATTTATTATACCTGGTGTTCAGGGGATATGGACATGATTAAGTTTAAAAACTTCTTTTCAAAAGCACAAGCTGTTCCGTTCGGATTTATAACAATAAATTTACATGACTCAAGATCTAGATATCGTATAGGTCTGGATAAAATCTTTGGTTAATTATAGCAGCAGAGAAGGTGAACAACCAAAATTGAGTGACCCGGCAAGTGAACGAAACACACTATAATATAAAAACAAAGAGTCAAAGATAAAATAACAAAATCAGCTAACCCAATCAGAGAAATTTCATGGTCAGTTATAGGCTTTGGTTTAGCGTTATCGACATTATTTTTTCAGTCTTCGTAGGAACCTTATTTTTTAGACAAATGACGATTCAGCCAAGTGGTCTGTTCACCTTCTCTGCTGCTTCACCAATCCCAACACG